>CAIGRP010013265.1:0-13809 GCA_903798385.1 Fraxinus cuspidata
ATTCTCTATTGTTCAAGTCCTAATTCCAAGCCCTTTGTGGGCTGCAAAACCGAGAAGCAACCAAGGAAATAGAGGTGGTTCGGTTGTGGATGATTTTGCGAAAGTGGTGTCGATTGGCGTTGACTGAGCCCGGAATTTGCGTTGATTGGAGCACAATAATTAACACATGGCATATAAGTACTTGCATAGAGATTTTCAGGAACCAAGAATGCAAAATATTAACTCTAAACGAAATAATCTCTCTTTATTGAAGTGGAAATGATTAAGAAAAAAAATTAGTAATTTTTGAATCTAAAAGTGGAAAATTTTGCTGTGAGGTCACACAGACAGAATCCTAAACGAGAAAATAAAATAGCTTAGATATTGCAGGCAACACAAAATAATGATATTTCAAATTTGATCAAATGAGGCTCTCTTAGGTACAGTATAACAACGTATGTTATGCAGTGCTTTCAATAAAATTTAGCTTCAATCTAAAATAGATTATATTGGCACAGAAGTGTAACTCAAATGTTCACATCGCAATGCAATCTCAAGGTTCAAAATTACACGTGAGGACACTTCATAGCGTTATTGCTTGACCATCATTAAAAGATTAATTTATAGTTGAATTTAAATTGATTAATGACAGAGCTGAGTAAAACCTCCAAGCTAGAAACAAACCTCACACAACGTGAAGTCAAGCTGAGAATATGCAGGTATTAAACCATTTGACATATCAATTTGGCATACATTCAAGAGGTTTCAGAAAATACCAGAGACTGCATTTTCTTTTTCAACTCGTCAGCATATCCATCAGCTAAACATTCTTCAGGAGAGGATGATGATTTGTCAATAGTGAATGAAGCTAGTTGCTGCTCCAGGGAGATGATTTTCTCTTGCAATACCTTGTTTTCTGAACACTGGGAAAAAAAAAAAGAATAACCCACCTTACAGAATAGGCGAAAGGACCAAAAATCCTTCATAAAAATTTCAGGATGAGATTTTTCTGTAGGACCTTTTTCTGCAGCTGCTCCTGTAGTATACGATTGTCTGCTGATTTAATCTACATTACAAAATCAAAAAGCTATAAGCTGATGAAGTAATAAATAGTAAATATAGAAAGTTTTTCATTAAACAAATGATAAATAGGAAACAAAATGATGAAGTAGGAACCTCTAGCTCAAAACCCTTCTCACTACACTGCGCCATCAACTTCATGACAGTCTATTGCAACAGAGAAAATGTAATACAAAGTCAAGCTACTATCCTGTAAAGTAATCTTAAATCTGCTATTGATATCAAGTGGAGAAAATACAAGCCAATGACAATAAAGCAGAAATATTGCAAATGAATGAGCTGACCTGCTGCATTTCAACCAAGGATGCATTAGCAACTGAAGCTTCGCCACTCAGAACAATACGCTGTTCTAAAACTCTCATTTGTTTTCTCTTTTCTTCGATTTCACACTCTAAGTTCTGAATCTGTGCATGGAAACATAGGTAATTGCACTGAGTTCCAAATTGTTGTGAGAACCTTAATTCCAACAAATAAATAGAAAGAGATAAACAAAACCGAGACTTCAACATATCTCTTAAGAACAGGCTTATAAACCTCTCTTAGGGCTTCCAAGAAATGAATATTCCCTCTTATGTTGATCAACATAAAACTCAATTTGTGTACTTCAAAAAGATTGTAAAGCAAGACCCAAATAATATATCGCGTTCCAAAATTTCTCTTTATAACTTTTTACCTCCATTATTACTCTTTCCAGTGTTTGAAATCACATTATATTTCCAATACAAAACATGAAAGAGATCTCACGCTCACTCTTTTTACGGGTGTAATTTATATAGTTCTTAGACAGGAGAATGCAGCTATATACCTGAGTTTTTGAGCTTTCAGGATCATTGACAGACTGCTCTACCTAACGTTTCAGGGTACTGGTACTGGATACAATCTCTCCAGCAAGCATCTTAATTTGCTCAACAACATCCCTCTCGGCTGACATTGTCATTCCATCCTATAATCAATAACTAAAGAATATAAGCAGATTTTGAGGTACACCCTACTCAAAAACTAATTCAGAACCATATGACCAGGGTTCAAAGTCGAACACATCAAACTAGAGGATAGTCAAAGTCCAGACAAATATTACATTCACACGCAAATATTACATGCAAAGTTTACTCTCGGAATGCTTTCAACTGGTAGTTGCATGCAGAAATAGATAGAGATGATATGGACTAATACCAAACAGCAGTATAGAACACAATTCGAAACAAACCTCAAGTTTCACATAGATTGATGGAAAGACCTATTCCCTATTACTAATGTATCAGTACACAGCAGCTTCACCATGCTTTGAATACAGATGATGATATTGCTATCTTAAAAGTCAAGATACCATTATAGGAGCAAAGAATAATAAAAGAATTCCAAATTTCAGAAGCAGAGGAATTGACACATACTGTGGGCAGTTTCAACGCACAGGAAGAACCACTGATGAGTTCTTCTGCTTGAGTTGCATCAGTTATCGTACCACCAGCTCGTGATATATCATCGTTCCACTTGCTGGAAGATCTACTGTGATTAAAACCATAAGTATCTAGTCGACCAAAAGCAGAAGATGAGGAGTCTTTCTGATTCTCTCCATCAGGAAGTGAAGAACCATCACATACAACATCCAACTTCTGGTTGACAAAAGGAAAACGAAAAAGTCTAAATGAACAGTTCTCGTGCAGACCCTCGAGAACGTATTAAATGACTAATCTGCATCAATCGAAAAGTTAACAAAATCAAAATGGACCCAGGGTAAAAAAAGAAAAAAAAAAACTGAAATATCCAACTTTACAAAAGAATATCATGTGTAATTCCAAGCAGTGCTAGTAATTTAAACACAAAGGAAATGGTAAAATGTCTCAGATACTAATATTAGAATATTACTTGTTTCGCTAATTATGTAATTACCATGTAAATAATAACTAGTTTCCATGTATAAGATAACCTAAAATATCTTGTAATATTCCTATAAAAAGAGAAGACGGCGGACGAGAAATTCATTCAGCAAATTATTGTCATAGTATCAGAGCTCTAATTTACTTATTCGTGCGTGTGTTCTTGGTAACGAAAAATTGCAGTTGGTCATTCCAGTCGCGGGTCTTCGCCTCGCGTTGCCATCTTCGTCTCGCGTCAGCAGTCTTCGGTTCGCGTCGCGCTTCTCAGTCGCGACGCCTTGTGGTGTCGGTCGTGGTTTTCTTTTTCCTTCTCCGTTCGCGACGCCTTCTCAGTTCTCATCTCACATCGGCGATCGATTATTGGTCGCAACAAATTTCCGGCGTCTCGGTGTTGGGTTGTTGGATTCTTCAGTGATTGGATTGGTGATTCTACACCTTCAATTGATTTTGGTTGAATTTGGGCAGTGACATCTCAATGTTGATTCCAATCGGTCTTCCTTCCCTTGGTGGAATTAGGTTGAATTTGGGTTGTGGTGTTAGTGGGCAATTGATTTGGGCTTCTATTATTGGCATAGTGTTGGGTCGGATAATTTGTTGGGCTATTAATTTGGAAATATTTTATTTGGTTTAATTGTGATTATTGGTTCACATTTATTTGGGCTTAAGTTCAAGGGCCTTTTCTTTTTTTGGTAGGTTTATTGATTTAAGTTTACGGGTTTGATTAATTGCAACTAGGTTTCATCATGGCATCTGAGAAGGCTGATTCTGTTTGCATTCGTTTTACTGGAAAGAAATATTATTTATGGGCATTTCATTTTCAGTTATTAATTGAAGGCAAAGGTGATCTATGAGGACACATTGACGGAAGTATTCCTCCTCCCGATCAAGAAAAGGAAAGAGAGAAGTATCTTGCTTGGAAAACAAAGGACTCTCGACTTATGGCTTGGATCATTGGATCTGTTGATCCTCAAATTGTTCTTAACCTCAGACCTTATAAGTCATCCCGTTCTATGTGAGAGTATTTGAAGAAAATTTACGCTCAAAGCAACAATGCTCGGCGGCTTTAGTTAGAGTTTGAATTGGCAAATTTCGCTCACGACTCTCGGTCTATTAAAGAATATTATTCTAGTTTTTCCAATCTTTAGGCTAAAATACACAGTTATTATTTATGCTTCGGTTTCACCTGACAGTTTGGAGGCAGTTCAAGCTATACATGAAGTCACTAAGAGGGATCAGTTTCTCATGAAATTGTGAAGTGAGTTTGAACCCATTCGTTCCAGTCTTATGCATCGCGAATCACTTCCAACTTTAGATGGCTGTTTGGGTAAGTTACTAAGAGAGGAACAGCGACTTATCACCGGACCTCGTTGGAGCAACATCATCATCAAGCAACAATTCCTGTTGCATATGCTGCTCAAGGAAAATTCAAGAATCGAGATATGTCTGGTATTCAGTGTTACACCTGTAAGGGGTTTGGTCATATGGCTCTTCAATGTCCAAGAAAAATGTGTAATTATTGCAAGAACACTGGACATGCCATTAAAGAGTGCTCTATACGTCCTCCACGCAAAACTGGGTCCGATTATGCTGTTGCGGCCACTTTAGCATCAAGTTCCGCTTCGACAGTTGCTCCAACTCAAGTTCCAGCCTCTCACGGTTCTACCCAACCTTCCATCACTCCTGAGATGATCCAAAAAATGATTATTTCTGCTTTGTCAGCATTAGGAGGTGTCTCAGGTAAATCATCAAATACTTCTTCTTGATTACTAGATTCGGGTTCTTCTAATCATATGACTTATGATACTAAATTACTTAGTAATATTAGGCCATATACTGGACCCCTCCATATACACACTGTCGATGGTAACCCTCTTCCTATTTCGGCCAGTAGGTGACGTATCACCAAATCTATCTAATGCTTTATTTTCTCCTAATTTATCAACAAATCTTATATCTGTTGGTCAACTTGTTGATAACAATTACACCATGTCTTTTTCTTCTTCTAGTTATCTTGTGCAGGATCAGGTGTCCGAGAGGACGATCATGATGGGGCCTAAGGATGGACGTCTCCTTCCTATTTTACCGAAGCGTGTTCCATTTTTTCCTATTATTTGTAATTCTGCTACTTTCGATATTTTTCATTAGCATAAGTTATTAAGGCATCCAAACTCTAATGTATTACATCAGTTGTTAAACTCTGGTTTACTTGGTAATAAGACTTCTGCTTCGGTTTCATCTTTCTCACTTGACTGTGCATCATGTAAACTTGCTAAGAGCAAGGTTTTACCGTTTCCTTCCTTTGGTTCTCACACTTCGTATATTTTCTGATATTGTTCATAGTGATGTATGGGGTTTGGCACCCGTCGTGTCTCATGCACATTATAAATATTTTGTTACCTTTATTGATGACTATAGTCGCTTCACGTGGGTTTACTTTCTTCGTGCAAAGAGTGAAGTTTTTCTGCTTTCTAGTCTTTCGCTGCTTTCATTGACAGCCAATTTTCCTCTTCTATTAAGATTTTACGGTCTGATTCCGGAGGCGAATATATGTCCAATGTGTTTCAAACTTATTTACAGATCAAAGGGATTATTTCTCAGTGCTCTTGTCCTTTTACCCCTCAACAGAACGGGATGGCAGAACTCAAAGATCGTCATGTTCTTGACATGGTTAGAACTCTTCTGATCGAGTCATATGTTCCTTCTCATTTTTAGTGTGAAGCGTTGTCTACTGTTGTTCATCTCATAAATCGATTACCTTCTCCCACTATGATAATGTTTCTCCATTTTATAAGCTCTTTGGTCATCATCTCACATACTCTCATCTTCGTCCTTTTGGGTGAGTTTGTTCTGTTCATTTACCTCCGCATGAAAGAACAAAACTTACACCTCAATCTGTTAAATGTGCATTTCTGGGATATGGTGGGAATCAGAAAGGATATGTCTGTTATGACCCTAAAGCACATTCGATTAGGAATTCCCGTAATATTGTTTTTTTTTTAAAACAATCTTTCTTCACTCCCGAAATTGCCGTCTCTCCCCCTGTGTTCTCTATATTGCCTAATTTTCCTACAGAATTCTCTCGATATAAGCATGGTCTTATTTACTCTCGCAGGCATACCGCACTTGGTTCCTATCCAATGGCAATCACTTCGGCCAAAACTCTATAAATAAGCAACTCTTGTAACATTTATTTCTAATGTACTTTACATTTGAAACGACACTCGGTTTTCTCTCTTGCTTATTCCATATTTATTTGCTTGAGTTTAGTTTGCTTATTCCATATAAGTTTAGTTTATTTTTACTTTGGTTAAGTTGTTTATGACTATTTACATGCAATCATTTTTTATCACATTGCCGGTGCTTGAACATTTTTGTCTCGCGTCGTAGAGTATCTCCCACAAACGTCATCCTTTTCCGTCAGAATCTCTAGTCAAAACGTGTTGAAATTTGCTTACATGAACACAAGTGGACCCAGCATCTGTTGTCCACGTAACCATTGCAAAAAAGGGTTCAACACGTTTAGTTGTGCAATAGTGCACACCTCACAGCATTGAGGCAAATGCCTACACAGTAGAGCTTTTTTAAAATTGGTTACACGTGATTGTCAATGCAAATGTCGGTAAGATTTACTAAAAGACAAGATGTATAAATTGTTAGAAGACGCGTTTGTGCTAAGACTATAATGTACCAGAAATATATGGAAAATGGAAGGGTGAATAAATACAACAAAAACCTGAATATCTTCTCCAACACGCAGATTTTGACCAGTTGGATCCAACAAGTCATTAATCACCTGTTATCATCAGAGAGAAAAATATGCGTCAAAGAACTTTCAAGTAATTGATGGTTTACACTGCAAGTCCATTACAGTTTGTATAGTTAAAATTTAAGTCCAAGTGTAGGAAATAGGAAATTTAAACCATATTGAATATGTTTATTTTGCAGGACCCAAATTGATTTCCAGGCTTTATATTTTCGTATGTCCTAAAATGTTTTCCTTAACTCAAAACTTAAGTTTAGATTCCTATTGTTCAACTCATTATACTAGACCAGGTGAAAGTTTCCCTGCATATGTGAAATTAAATTTAACCATGACTACCACCACCGAAAAGCGGATAATTCTGAAACAGTGGCATAAAGATTGCACGATCAACCAACAGTTTAATTTTGTATGCATGCGTAATTACTTGCATCAGACATACGCTCCTCAGGTAAGGCATGAGCAAATGTATAACATAGGGTCATCATAAATATTCCTTTCGCCAGTAACTCATGGGCAAAGATGCTGCTTAGATATTCTGATACTAACCTCGTTGTAGATTTCAAGATATATGATACATGGAGTAAGAATTCACGACCTGGAGTCTGAAAGGACAATCAATAACGGTTACATATACATTAATGAGGAGAATTATACTTTCTTTTTTAAATAAATAAAATATTTGACTTTTAAAAAAAAAAAATATTTGTACTCACACACAAAAATATAGGGTGCCAGAGACAAATAAGGAGCAATTAACTGGCATTTTAAAGCCTTTTCGAAGTTGCAAGCAGACTTACATCTTGAATAATGCTGAAGAAGTCCATTATAGCCAACGGTATAATGCCTGGAGAAATGTGATCTCCCTGACAAGGCAAGTATCCCAAAAAGACAAGAAAATCATGACGGTGCATATATTCATTGTGATGTCTTAAAACTGTGAATTTCAATTGGGAGCTCAAAAAAGACGAACAAAACAATATGGAAATATAAAATAATAAGGAAAAAGATAAACATAATCCAAATGTAGTTCTAGAGATTTAAATTGATTGCAGACACTGGTCACAACAAATTTTCAAAGATTCAATATTAAGTGCCAGATGTCAAGACCTTTTACCAATATATACAAACTGCAGGCATCTATTTTGATCAATAAACTTAATGCAAGCATCTAAATATGGACACAAAACCAAAAGTTTTCTTGTCATTATTCACTGAGAAAATAACTAGTAAAGATGTATTTTCTGTGTATTTATGTGTTTAACATTGCTCTGACTGCCAATTTGAGACAGATAAAGCTTTAAGCATTTATTAGAATCTTCAAATCCATGAACTCTGAAAGAAATAAAATGGTCAGATTAACTTGCATGGTGTGCGTCTTTCCACTCCTTGTTACACCATATGCAAATACTGTCCCTGCATTGTCATTTTGGCTCATGTTAGCACGTGAAACATGCAGATACATTTAGTCAATGCATTGTGACGCCAAACCACTGGATAATAACAAACATTTAGAAACTCCAATACGCTAATGATTTCTGAAACCCAATATTTTTGGAGTTAGAAATGTAGTCTTGACTTGAAATTGAAGCAGTTTAGTTCGTGAAACATAAATATTGAAAATGAATAGCAAACTGAGCATACCATTTACACCCTCCATTGCACACTTCACGACAGGTCGAGCAGCTACTTCGTACACTTCTTGAGTATTTGTATTGGGCCCAAAGACTCTGTCTGTCAGAGCAAAACCAAGTAAATATAGATACAGTTTCCTAATAGAGCAAGTCTGATTGCAAATTTTCTGATGACATGTTCTAAATGTAATAACTACAATTGTGATCAACGCAAGTCTCACGCTTCCAGACTCCAAAAATTCAATGCTGAACTATTATATCTAGTTCATAAATTTCACAAAACTTCGAACTCCAAAGTCTTAGCCAGTAAAATATCGGTCGCAGCTCACGGCCACTTAAATGCTTGAATCCTTCCATACGTTTAGAAAGAAAAAGAACAAATAAAAAATGCAAATATTTGTACCATATGCGTAAGCAGACATGGGATTGTACACATTCCGTACAATTTTATCGCCATCAGCGTACCAGGCAATTTCATCCCCTCTCTGGTATTCCCTTTCGCTGCCACCATATATTCAATATATTCCAATTACTTGTCACGATTTCCCAAATTCAAAAGCCAGTAATCTAAAATTAATCCAATATGATCTAGCTCACCTCAATGGCCGAAACCGAATGGTCACTGAAATGCTATCCCCTGATTTTGAAGTAGTCTCCAACGGCTCCCCAATCAACTGCTCATCCAGCGAAGGATAATTCATCTACTATACCCCCGCGAGTGCGCCAGAGCATCGGCTCTGTTCCGGCTCGGCGTCCTGGATCTGGAGCCATATCTAGCCCCGCCTCCGTGAATCGACGTCGAAGAGGAGTTAAAGCGCGGTATCAGCCGACCGTTCATCAATGACGACGACAATGAAGTGGGAGAGCACGGACTCGATTGCTTCTTGTAGTGAAATGGCGAGCTGCTTCTACCTCTCGAAGATGATGCAGCCATTTTTTGAACAAAAAACAAATAAAATTCACCAGTTTGTGAATTTATTATTTATGTGTATGTGCAGATAGAGAGAAAGAGTTGGGAAGAGAAGAATGTGTCAGAGGTCACATGGTGTGAATCTCTAACGTGAAGAACATTGTTTGGTTTTGTGAAGTTTTTACTGCATAATGCCCGTGTCAAAGAAGCTTCAACAGAAAAGTAATGTATGTGAGAGGTCCCAATAATCAATGCCACTGTGCCTGCCCGTTAATCAGTAAATTTATTCACAAACATTGGGAGTTGCTCACAACGTAAGGTTCATTTCAAACTTCTAACGAAATTAGTGAAGTAACTACTAATTGAATACACACATAGTGCTCCATCACATAGTTACAAAATTGCAACGTAAGAAAGCATCTTTCATTTATTACTATACTTTGGAAAACATCTTCGATTAATCACTATACTTTGAAAATGTCTTTAATTGCTCGCTAAATTTTGATATGGTTGAATTTTGATCACTAAACTTATAAAAATGACGTCGACCTATTATTCGATAAAAATTGTATGCAGCAAGCTCACGTATCGTGTACAAATAATAAAGTGGACAGACGAGTCTGATTTGTTGATTACACGAGAAATAATTCCTCAATTACAAATAGTTAAAATTCAATTTTAACAACGAAACACACAATAAATTTGAATTTTTCAAATGATGAAAATAATTTAAATTCTATAAACGTAACGAAAAGATCCCATGGGATCAATAACCCGAACTCGTTTTGTCCACTTATTACTTGTACGCGACACATGCATTTGCGGTACACATTTTTTAGTGAACGCACATGTCGAAAGTTCAGTAACTAAAATTCGACCACCTCAAAATACAGTAAGGAATTGAATATATTTTTCAAAGTATAGTGATCAATCGGAAAATTTTTCAAAGTTTAGTAAAATAATAAAATGACATTTCTTATATGGCAATTTGATAATGGCGTCACTTGTGCATTCCATTGGCCACGTCATAAAATTTCGTTTGAGGTTTGAAATAGATGTTATGTTGGTTAGTGACGTTTAATGATTGGATAAATTTAGTGACCAAAACTCAATGTTTTAGATTTCAGTGAGCATTCAAAAATACAGAGATAAGTTCAGTGATTATTAAGACAATTAACTCTCCTATAGAGCATACTCTTGAGAATTCATTTTTCCCCCATACAAAAATATATTTCTTACTTTGAACTACACATCCCAAAAAAAAAAAAATTCCTATACATTTTTTTTAAAAATTTATGGTTGATACTTAGGTTTGTGAATATTTTTATTTCAAAATGATAATCCAATTTACGTTTTTATTTCAATTTAATCATAAATTAGTTGCAAATGGCAGGATGATCCAACCATTTTACCCAAAAAGGTCTTTGATTAAAATACATAAAACTTGTCCAATATACCCCCTCTTTAGTCTACACGGCCGTGTAACTCAATGTAATGAAAAGAAA
Organism: Fraxinus cuspidata; assembly: GCA_903798385.1. Lineage (NCBI taxonomy): Eukaryota > Viridiplantae > Streptophyta > Magnoliopsida > Lamiales > Oleaceae > Fraxinus > Fraxinus cuspidata. The sequence goes on from CAIGRP010013265.1 coordinate 10,746, forward strand.
TTTCATCACGAATCACAAAATTGAAAGCTAGGATTTCAAATCTTGCAATCAAAACACATACGCTTGTGGTACACATTTTTTTGTGAACGCACAGGCCGAAAGTTCAGTAACTAAAATTCGACCACCTCAAAATTCAATGAGCAATCGAATATATTTTTCACGATCAATCGAAAACTTTTTCAAATTTTAGTAAGCAATAAAATAACCTTTCTTATATGGAAATTTGATAACGGCGTGATATGGCGTCACCTGTTCATTCCATTGGCCACGTCATCAATTCCTTTCAAGGTTTGAAACGGATATTATGCCAGTGAGTAACGTTCAACGTTTAGATAAATTTAGTAGCCAAAGCTCAACGTTTTAAGTTTCAGTGAGCAACCGAAAATACAGAGATAAACTCATTGATTATTAAGATAATTAACTCTCTGATAGAACATACTCTTTGAGAATTCATTTTTCCACAATACAAAATTTTTTTCTCACTTTGAACTACACATCCCCCAAAAAAAAATTTGTCCTATACATTTTTTTAAAATTTATGGTTGATACTTAGGTTTGTGAATATTTTTATTTCAAAATGATCGTCTAATTTACGTTTTTATTAATCATTAATTAGTTGCAAATGGGAGGATGATCCGACAATTTTTTTCCCAAAAAGGTCTTTGACCCACTAATATACGATTAAAATATATACAACTTAGCGGTTGCGGGTTCCTACGTCAACAAAAAAATTCGAATCCCCTGCCAACACTTTCTCGATTGAGCTCGTCGCGCCTGACTTGCCTAGTGTGGTTTATCTCTCATGCGTGGTTTGTCAGCTACTGCACATGGAGCGAGGTTTACCCAGTGCGCACTCACGCGTAGCGGTTGCGGGTTCCTACATCAACAAAATACACACACACACACACAACTTGTCCAATATACCCCTCTTTAGTCTACACCGCCGTGTAACTCAATGTAATGAAAAAGAAATTTCATCATTAATCACAAAATTGAAAGCTAGGAATTCAAATCTTGCAATAAAAAATCGCGGGTGAACTTTTTGTAAAACCAATTAATGGGTCCAAATAATATAATTAATAAATTAACTAAAGTGGTTTATTATTGTTAAAATTTTATTGGTCCATTGAGAAGTGGTAGTCTTTTATAGCTATCCACTTTGATGGAAAGTGAATAGTTTTTTCATAACCCTTGGACTACATGACCCTCGAACTGCATGACTTTTGGACTGCCTCTCTCCGTCTATAAAAGTGAATGAAACCTATCAAATTATATTATTCAATTACAAAAAGGAAAGAGAGAGAGAACGGTTTCTATTTTGCAGGTTAAATATTTCAATTATTACTATGGATCAATGTATGTTTTTTTATCAATTAATCTATATGTGAAAATCATGAAAAAATCATGAATTCTAAAAATCTCGGTATTATGGTTATATAATTGCTTACATGTGGTATCAGAGACATGTTAGGGAATTCTTGATTTTCCTTTAAAGATCACTGTTTTTCATTCATTGATCCTTAATTGTTTTTATCGATTTATGAATCAAGGTTTAAAGTTAGAATAATGGTTCCGTTGCTAGATGTTTTTCTGACCCAATGACTATTTAATTTTCTTGTCTGCACCGGTAATTATTAGTGAAAAGTTCATAGTTCCTATGTTATTAAAATGCATGAATTATTGTCCAGCTTTTATTATTGATTTCATCCATCATGTAAATTGATTGTTCGGCATTTCCTGGGTGCCGACATATATTCTGCTTATTATTGCATTTATTGTTGCTCAAGAATGATGATGGTCTGTGATAGGTTTATTGTTATTGTGGGGTGAATACATTGTACACCTTTAGTCAAATTGATTTTGTATATAATTATGGCTAAAGGAGACAACATTCTGCATCATTGAAACTTGATTTTCTCTTTACAAAGAAATTAAAAAATTAAGTTTCAGAGAAGTAGTTTACGTGTAGGATTGTCTGTACAATTTGAATTATGGATTAAATTAAACTATATCTAGTTTAATCACTTACTTCTCATACCTTATTTATATATCATCGATAATGAATAAAAATTTTGCGGTAATTAATTTACACATAGTAATTGGGATGAAGAAAGTTTCATTCAAAAGTTTTGATGAATCTTTTATATAAATGTTATATTTATGTAATTAATGTTCGATTAATGCTGTTTGTTAGTCACCAAAGTGGCCAAACATCATGATATTGCGAACACTAAATTACATAATTTATCTGTCAAGTATTATTGATAGTTTGATGCTTATGAATGAAGATGACATTAAAATTATTGTTGTCAAAAGTTTATTGACGTTCAAAGATTATAAATTGTTATGAATCGGCCAAAGGCTGATCAATCAATTTTATTAATCTTGACCACAATAGGGGTTAATTAATATATTTAGTTAGATGTGTTTTGTATATCCAAAGATAACATACATGTTTAATTAAGATATATTTAATTACCAATTACGTGAAATTAACTAGCATCATTATATTTATTATGATGGTATAAGGTAGCATCACCCAAAGGAGAATTATGGTATACATTTAATGTTATCTGAATTTGAATTTTAAGTGTTTAAGTCAAAACTCAAAGCAATAATGTTAGAACATTTTATATTTTGCAGTATCTGTTCCCATTTCTCTTCATTCGCATACTTCATCAGTACCACTGTTCAATGGGCTCAATTTCTTTGACTGGTGTGAATAAGTCTAGGTCAAATTAGGCGTTTTGGACTTAGAATTGACACTTCAAGTTGAGAAACCTGCTGATCTCACTGATAAGAGCAATGCCGGTGAAAGATCCTTCCATAAGGCTTGGGAAAAATCAAATAGATTAAGTCTAATATTTATGCGGATGATCTTAGCAAAAAATTTTAAGTCTATTATCCCTAAAACTGATATTGCTAAGGAATATATGAAATTTGTAAAAGAACGTTCCCAACAACTGACAAATCACTCGATGACACACTAATGGGTACCCTAACCATCATGAAATTTGATGGTTCACGTACCATGCATAATCATGTTACTGAAATGAGTAACATT
>CAIGRP010013278.1:0-12418 GCA_903798385.1 Fraxinus cuspidata
AAGAACCAATCGTTTAGAACTAAATGTGGATATGCTACCAGTGAATGAGAGTAAAATATTGCTCAAAGTATATGAATTTGCATTAGTCCTTGATTGTTACATGGTGGGGGTATTTATAGTGTTATAAATGGAATGGTGACATTTGGATCAAATTACACGTGGCATCATCCCTTCGGCTAAGGCATCAAGTCCTAGCCATCCAATTGACCTTCCTATTTTTTCTAAGCATTTAATGTTCTTATATTGACAAGATGGGACACATATACACTTTTTACAAATGTCACATCAATCATTCGAAAAAGATCTTCATCATGAGTTCAATCTTCGCACGTGGGTTGTTGGAGAGGAGAGCCTCAAATCCATAAGGCGCCTCGACATGGGCCTCGGCTAATGTAGAAGGAGTCGAAGTGATTCAATTAGAAGTGATCCCACGACTTCAGTCGGGGCTGCCACGTGGTGGTCCCTTGTATTTAGTCGCAACAGTCACTCAAAAAAGTCACGCACTAACCAAGTGGAACATGTTAGATATGTCTAAATTGGGTTCCACTTCAACATTTCATTATAGCGATAATTTTATGATTAACTGATTATTTTCTTTGTGGGATTGTAGTCGTATATGTNTTCCACTTCAACATTTCATTATAGCGATAATTTTATGATTAACTGATTATTTTCTTTGTGGGATTGTAGTCGTATATGTTGAGGAGATAAATATATGCAACTTTCTTGAAGGGCAGCCATTACCATTCCCGTCTCGTCTGATAGAAACGTGGATGAGGCAAGGTAGGGAATGATAAAATTCCCATTTACCCCCACGTTAAACTAGTTAATTAATTTTTATTTTTAAATTGAAAATAAATGAAATAAAATAAAAATATAATAGCATAAAATGATTCTCGGGAGCGGCAACGCGAGCCTCGGGTTGAGAATTTGGCCATCCTGAGGAAGTAATTACATAAAGTAATTTTCATTTTTTCATTAATATTAAATTATTTTCAGCTTGTTATTTAAAAATAAGGGTAAATTTGTTCATTAGGGACCTAAGTAGTTTTATTAAACTCGAAACGAACCAAATCGGTCGGTTCGATGCGAATACTGGCAAACTGTCACTAGTTCAGTCCGGATGATTCAAGTAATAAGTTAGGGAACTAACCCATTAACAACTCGCCGAATTTGTTAGATAATGAGTTTGAGACATTTCATCGTGATTTAGGTGCATATACTCCGCAAAACGGTCAAAATGATGGTAATTGTTTGACCGATACTATTATTTATTTATTTTTATTATTAAAATATATATCATTTTGACCGATACTATTATTTATTATTAAAATATATATCATTTTGACTGATACTATTATTTATTTATTTTTATTATTAAAATATATATGATGTAATGTTAAATTTTAAAAGATGAATTACATTTCGATAATCTTGATCATGATGGTGATAGAAATAATGCCAATGATAATGAAAATAGAAATAAGGATTTGAGTACGATCAAGGCTCCATCATGGGCACAAGGCAAATGAATTGAAGAATTTATGTCTGAAGCCAGAGCATGAATGTGCTATAACTCTTCTTAATTTAAAAAAAGTACTGACTTAATACAAAAAAATTACTTTGTAACATGTGTTTTATCATTTATGTATGAATAATTTTTAAATGTTGATTTTATTTTTGCAAGCATATTTCATAGTATATGAAGCTATCTTATTGAACTTTTCTAGATAAAATAGTTTTTGGTCAGTGGTTGTTTTATTGTTTCAAATGCATATTTATATATGATCTAGAATTTGTTTCAATTTGTATGCATAGAGAAAATCGCCTATATCATTTTCATCAGTATTGTCCATGGTAAAGTTCGGTGAGCAACGAGTAACTTTTTTCAAATGTAGGTGAGCAACGAATAACTTTTAAATTTTAATGAACAAGTAATCCATAACAAAATTCGGTGAGCGAAGAGTAACTTTTTAAATTTCGATAAGGATAATTATGTGTAAAAAAATTCTATGACTATTAATTAAATTAACTCCCGAGAAAAACGTAATCTAACCCGAGCCTCAATACCTCCACCACAAACATGGTAGTGGTGGTTAAGGTGGCAGAATTGGGCGGCTGACATAATTTGCCCATGTTTGGTTTGAATTAAAATTTGATATTAATTCAAGTCAAAGTCAAACTATCAATATCAACCACATCTTTTATAGTCCCACAACTTTTCAACCACATTTCAAAAACTTCTATCACATTTCAAAATTTTCTATCAAAATCTATTAAAAATCTAATTTTAATCCCCACCAAACATGCTCAAATGGTTTGTTCTTTCTATTTTGTACTTTTTCACTTGTTCCTGGGAAAACGGTGGCCATAAATTTCCCATAATTTAAAAAGCGTCGGGACCAAATTAGGCATCATTTCTTACTCTAAATTAAAAATTATTAATAATACGGCCTCTGAAGTGGGCAAGTGACTAACAAATCCAAATTTGAATAAAATACAGTCAAGTTAGTCGATCTATTTCTTTCTGTTTTTTAATAATGATTGATCGAAGTATAAATCTGCGCAGGAACAATACTACCAGCTAGCATCTCCATCCGGCTGCCAAGGTAACTCCTTTACCTTTTTTCTTTGTATTTTGGTCTGATTTATGAATTGGGATTTCATCTCTTGCTGAGATTTGATATTTAGGAAGAATTTTAAGTTCAAATAGCTGAATAGATAGTGAAGCCGCAGATTTAAAATTCCGGAGTTTGGGATTAGATGTACAATTCTTGATTTACTGGGTTTTTTGTTTGTGTAATATTATTTTTCATAATTTGAATTTTCAAAAACTAATGTTTGCATATGGATGCAAAATTATTAGTAGGGATTTGGATGGTTTCTGTTCGGAGGTTGAACTGAAATCTGTTTTTGTGGAACTGGCAGTAATACTTTTCTCTGAGGTTGCATATAAATGATGCATTGATGCTCACTATCAAAATTGATACCACGACCTCTGCTGCTTTGATACGGTTCCTCATCCAAAAGCTTGAGCAGTTCGAGAGTCAACAAACTAATTTACTTAAATTATGTCTTCAAGGGGAGGTTCTCATCATTTTCATAAACTAGCAGACCTATGATCTTGGCAAGAGCCCACTGAACAAACCATTTTCTACACCTGTTTAACAATCTGATGTGACTCAATGCTATCTGCTTCCTAAAATGCCACATGGGCTGAAAAAAGTTAAAGAGTGATTACAAAAGGAGTATGAATATTAACGCTGTGATCTACTTGGATTAAGTATTAACAGAATCAGTTTTATTTGCAACCACTTGATATTTGTAGGAATGACCCATCTATAGACGGGTGACCTCACAGTTTCAGAATTATCGTCTTAGGCCTCCAACTCTTTTAACACCAGATAAGCAGCAACGTAAAAAAGCAGCAACTATGGGGTCAAACTTGGTCCAACTGATGGTTGCAGCACTAATTTCAGCTATAATATCTGCCAGAGCTTATAAAAAGAGGTCACTTAACCTCTCTGGGTCTCTTCTTGGTTTCACTGTCATGACCATTCATATTGCTGTCAATTACAGGTTCCTTTTGCCCCTATCTATCACCAAAGCATTTGAATGAATTATGGGTCTCTTTATCCCTACAAATACAAAAGTTTTGTTATCTTCTTATTCCGGAATGAATTACAGGTTTGGAGCTGTGTTGCTCGTCTTCTTTTTCACTTCCTCTAAGTTCACGAAATTTGGAGAGGATAAAAAGCGTAAAGTTGATGCGGATTTCAAGGAGGGGGGCCAACGCAATTGGTAAAACTCCAACTCACCCTACTTCCTCCCCACCCCCAACCTCTCCATACGCGTGCACACACGCACACAGAGATAGAGATCTCCGGCTGATATTATGATTTAAACTTAATTTTACTCAAGCTTTGACACTTGTGCATGTCTTTTATATGATTTGTGTATGTTTCGTGGGACTATGGAAGAATAAAATGAGATTTTGTTGGAACCATAGTGAATGTTTTTGTACTTACTCTGAGGAGACGATTGAATTATTGTACAATAAAAAATATTGAATGTCCAATTTTAATTTTTTAATCAGCACCTCATCCTTCCCCCTCCCCCCACCCAAAAAAAGACGGGAAAAAGTTAAATTACTTGAATTTTCTCGGTAATATTTGAGAATATATTTCATAAAAAAAATTTCACACCATCCATGAGTTTTGAAGATTCTGTCCTGAATCCAAAATTTTAAGCAACCCACATGTACAATTACTTATGATAAAAGAATCAGAACAGTGAAACTGAAAGAAGCCTCACTCCAACCACTTGATGCAATTGTATGAATGCTGTTTTGCCATATAAGCATTATCTTCAGATAACATTTTCTGTTTCCCTCCAAGGGTTATATTATACAGTCATCATCATTTGTCTTTATAAGAAGTTTGTGACTGTCATTTTAGTTGTTTTTCTCATGTTTCAAACAGTATTGTCTAAGAAGTTCTGATCCACATGAAATTACCTGAATATTTTGTACACAAGTAATAGGTTCCTTCTTTCTCCAATTGCACGTGATGGTCAAGATGCCCTTGCAAATGACTTCTGCTAGAACGTAAAGTATCTGAGACGCATTAGTTAATTTATGTTATTTCACGAGCTTTCACTATTTCTTCTTTACAGGATACAAGTTCTATTTAATAGTGGTATTGCAACGATTTTAGTCTTGATTGCTTGGAAGTTAGTAGGATCACAAGATAGTTGTCTAAATTCAAAAGAATCAAGTCTTATGACTGCTCTAATGGGTGGTATTATTGGTCACTATTGTTGCTGCAATGGAGATACCTGGTCATCGGAGCTTGGAATTCTTAGTGATGAGCAACCTTTATTGATCACAACCTTAGAGGTAAATAAACACGGCTTTAATATTGGCTCATATTCACATTTCTCCTGTTTCCTTTCTTAGCTACATTCAGTTCCGGTGATTGCTCCTGCCATTGAGCAATAATCTACCTCAATTCTTCACCATTCTTACTACTGAATTGAAAGGCAAACAATAAAATTAAGCGTAACTTTATTAGTCACTCAACCCAAATATTTTACTTCAACTGGAGTTTCACTAGATATCACACCTACAATCGGAACATGAAAAGAAAGAATGCTTGTGCTGTTTGATGAAGTTATTCTATATCAACCTTCAATGCTTTTGGGGCATTTTGTTGATAAATGAACTGTCTTCCACTTCTTCCTTGAACTTCTTGTGCTTGTTTGATTTGCAGTCCAGAAAAATATATTGAAACTATCCAATCTTCACTACCAAATATGCCACTGACGGTTTGAAACATTTTTAGTTATCCTCGTTTTTCCTTTTATAACATTTCTGTGATTTATAGTTACCAATGAGTTCACTTCATGAGCATTGTAAGAAATTTCTGTTACATGGTTCATATTTTCATTTAGGCTTTTTATGTATGGAAACCGCTCTTAAATATGTCAATGAGGCTCTGTCTAATGGTCAAAAGACTAAGACAGACTTTAAAATACTAAGTTGTCTCAGGTTCAAGTCCCAGTTATTGTGTGGTTGTTTATTTTTCTCCCTTCTCACCATTTTATGTGTTTATGTTTCTCATTTATTGTCCCACTATATGTTGAATTTGTAAGTGTGAGCAATTTGTAATTTTATTTCCAATTTATCAGCCAGTTCAGAGGGGTACAAATGGTGGTGTAACAAAAGCCGGACTTCTAGCAGCTGCAGCAGGGGGCAGTGTCATTGGACTGGCATTTGTTATTTTAGGATTTTTCACCACCAAGTGCACGTTTGATGTAGCTCTGAAGCAGCTATTATTGATACCCCTTTCAGCTGTTGCAGGACTGTGGAAGTGTTATAGATTCTTTGTTGGGAGCAACATTGCAGTTCAGTGGTTTCTGCAGTGTTCGTAAAAAGGTGAGATTTCTTTGTTTTAATCATTGGATTGATAGCTGATACTTGAATAGGGACCTGAAAGCCAGTCCTGAGATATGGTTTAAAAATTTGTCAGCTGATTGTGCACTGAAAGGAAAAGGACTAAGAGCGTGTTTTGGATGTATTACTTTTTGGGTAAATTTTCACTGAACTTACAGCTAAATCTCAATTGGATTTTTAAACTTCAATTTTTCTTAGTTGGGTCACTGAATTCAATTTAGTTTCAAATGTCCTCTACCATCTTCAAACTCATAGAAATTGCTTAGTCGGAGATCTTCCGTGTGATCAATCCGTGGCATGTCAACTCACCACTAGGGCACGTTAGGAAAGTGTTAAAATGTAAAACATGTCTTTTAACCCTTTGATCTGAGTAGTGACATGAATTTTAACACTGCTTTGACGTGTCATATGGTAAGTTGGCATGCTACAGATTAATTATGTGGAAATTACGGTTTGGCTGCCAACTAAGCAGTTTTCATCCATTTGAATTGAAACTAAATTGAAATTTAGTGACCCAGTTGAGATTTCTGTGAAACTTCAGTGACCATGGATGAAATTTACACTTTATGATTTTCTTATTTCACATAAAAAATAGACTTGGCTCTTGCCGTCAAATTTTTGGAAAGATGGATGCCTTCAATAGGTTTTTTAGAGTTCATGTAGAAACAAATTTTCGTTTTTGTTGTAAGATAAAGAGAAAAAGGGGGGAAATTGAGCAAGAACCTGTTGGCAATATCAATGCAAATTTCTTATAAGAAAAGATAGCAGCATATAATAATTTCTAATGATGAGGGCGTCAGGTCACAGGCCACCTGGGGACTAGGATTTTTGTCGTGTTTGTTGTCCCTTTAAAATATTCGTATCTAGAGTATGTTTAGCTTAGCTTAGAAGTTAATTATAAGTGAAATTTTTGGCAAATATGTTTAGACCTTTTTTAAAAGGTTTCTTTTTTTGAGATATTTAGTTCAAAAACTTATTTTCCAAAGACGTTCTTTTACTTATTTTAAGCTTAGCCAAACATGCTCTTTGTCAACATATTGAGAGATTTCTAGTATAAAGTTCATAAGTGAAGAAATCAAAAGGCACATCCTTAGTCTCTGCTGTTGGGTTATAGATTTCTAGACATTTGAACTTTTTAAAAATATTAAGGTTTCCTTGTGTTTGCAGGTTGTTGGAAAACCAGGACCAACTGTAAAGAGAATCTCTGGTCTTAGTATACTTGATAACAATGCTGTGAACCTCGTCTCGGTATTTTTAACCGGTGTACTGACTTCCATTGCTTGCTCCACTATTTTCTGAGAGTCATAATTCGAATGGAAAATAATAGAGTTATACGATGTTCTGGAATCATGTTGTATCCATTAGTTTTACTATCAGTAATATGTTCCTGATTCCAATTAGATAAATTTTCTAACGGATAATTGGGTGAAAAATTATGGACATATTTAGAGAAGAAGAATTGTATGCATCTTGTTCATGTTATAATTTGGATGGACTCTTTGTATCTGCTATGCAATACAAGACATGGTTAAAATATGGTAGTGTTTGCTGTGCAATATTTTTACTTGGGGATGAGATTGCCAATGATGTATATACATATAGGAATGAAGTGCTAGTGGTAGAAGATGTTACATCAATTGTCATGTTTGCATCATGTCCACTATTACGTTTCTAAATATCCAGATTGGATTGTATTAGGCCCCTGTATGACAACCATTATTTGGGAAAAATAAAATTTTGAATAGTGATTTTTAGGAGAACGTATAGTTAAAAAATAGGTAAAAGTTTTGAGTTTACGTGCAAAATATTTTATTCCGTGAATGTGTGGTTAAAAATGAATATTAAGAAAAAGAATTTAAAAATAATGGTTGTCAAACAGAGGCTAGAATAGGTGGACCCGTAGAGAACCTGTCAAATGATAGGAATGGTTCTGTGTGTTAGTGGCTGATAAAAAGGTCGAGATATGATATTAAGCTAAGGTTTTACAAGATAACAAGTGTCTTGATGGACCTATGACTGGCATTTGTGATGAACTCTGCAAGTTGGCTCTTGCTTTGGTCACCGGTTTGAAAGTCTGCTTTAGTCAGCTTATGTGAGACTGCTCGTCGCAAGCATGTTCTGTAGAATATTGGTGTAACACTTTTTTGTTGATTGAAGTTCTTTTCCTCACTGTTTGTGTTGTGGATAATTTTATAGTCCAATACAGTTTGTGGAAGAATCGGACTGCGTGCTTGGCTATTATGGACTTGGTCTTTCCATTAAGCCTATGTTTGATGGTTATTATTTTGAGAAAATGAAGTTTTGAATTGTGGTTTCTTTAGAAAATGTGTGGTGAAATTATAAGAAAAATCTTTGGGTTTACGTGCAAAATATTTTATTTGTGTAAATGTGATTAAGAAAGGGCCTGTTTGATTCTCATCAATTGAAAAAAAAAATGAGTTTCGAATAGTATTTTTAAAAGAATGATTGGTAAAAAAGTAGGGAAAAGTTTTTGATATACGTGTATGATATTTTATTGTGTGAATGTATAGTTGAAAATGATCTTGTAGCAAAACATAAAATAAATTAATGGATATCAAATTTACATTAAGCGTTTCGATGTCATGCTTGGTAACACACTGCGTTTTCTGCTATTATCTAGATACGTAGTATTAGACAGGAAAAGTTTTGATGCTTGTTGACGTCGAATAGACAACAATATATTTATTTCCGTTAATGAAACTCGTTATACTTTGTTTATTTTCTTAGGCCCACGATGTAAAGTCAAATTCAATTAAGTTTGGCTAAGATAAGAACTTTTACTATAAATAAATAATTTCAGTGTGATAATTTCTTTCTTGTTTTGGGAAGAGAATTATTAAGAAAAATTGGGATTGTATTAAATAATTATTTTATTAATCAGAATTGTAAAAATAAATTAATTAATTTAATAGTAAAGTAACAAACACATTAGAAATATAATCTATTATACTAATTTTTTTTTATTGTGATGGGTTTCAGAATAAATAATTTCTTTCTAAAAAAATATATGTATTCGACTGTTTGAAAATTAAAAGTTAATTAAACATAAGTTTTACTGAGATGTCATAAAAATTAAAAAGTAGAGTATTGAGCCTGGGAATTGGAATCACATTACTGGGAAATAAATGTAGTTTTGATCATCCACTTGAAAATGCAGAAGTGTGAATGTCTGAGAAAAGGAAAATGAACAACCACTATCTTGATAATAGACAGAATTACAAGGAGACAGACTCAACAATTAATCAAGCAGCAGAAAAGAAATGTAAAAGCATAACCTACTACCTCCATTACAAGGATCAAGAGGAGTAACTTACTAAGCTTAAAGAATATTACAATCACTTCTACAGCTCTAGAGTTGAGTTCACTGACTCCAGAAGGATTCTAAATCATACTATTCGAGTCTAAAGATACTAGTCACAAACTCCCAGCTAAGGAGCGAGTTGAATGGAATGGTGGGAGAAGAAAAAGGGATCATAGGGAGAAAAAATATACAAAAATCGTACTATTCAAAAAATTTGAACCTCCTATACATTAAATCATATTACAGTTATACATACTACAAGCGCCAGGACCAGCTGATCATCAACGCCCTCATTGGGTCAATTTCTCCTACCATAATTCCATTACTTATCTTCATATTAACATGGTATCAGAACCTATTAATCTCCAATTAGCAATTCGATCCGATTAAGACTAAAAAAATGAGCACGGGGATTTCAAGATTGATCTGCTCAAACGAGTCACCATCTTGTGGAGACATGTTAAGGGGATTTCAAGATTGATCTGCTCAAATTTTAACAGGAAACGTAATTATGTAGAGTATTAATACATCCCTATTGAGGTTTGAAAAACTCAATTACGGAGATTATTACAGCTGATCTATAAGAAAATGACTTCGTTTCTTGATCTCTTCAACATCGAAGATCGACAACAAGAACAAATCCCTTACATCTTCACAAATCCACAATAGGGTAATGGATTAGATCATGATATTATGGACTAAAAAAGGTTTAGATATGAACCATGCTAATTTGTGGGATGTGATTTTTTATTATTATTTAATTTTCCGTTGATGTGATTCCAATATGTGCCTAAAGATGAAGGAGAAGATATTTGGGATTTTTGGCAATAATTTGGGGTGAACTAAAGAGGCTTGTTTGGTGGAGAGAGATAAGCTATCTATTTAAAGGTATAAAGTACTTGTGGAATTAAAAATGATGATACGTAATTTTTGAATATTATTTAAAGGTATATAGTTCATGTAATTTCCTCTTATTTTTTTAATAAAAAATTGCAGTGGGCCAAATTTAACACCCCACCCCCCCCCCCCCAAAAAAATAAATAAATAAAAGAAGTGGAAATTATAGTAGACTAGAGTTTAAAACTTCAAATTTCAAAATTAAGATTTATTAGTTTTCTTTTCAAAAATTAGATTACAAATGATATTTTAAATATTAATAATTATATTACAAAATATTTAATTCATCCCACCTAAGATATACCCAACCACCCGTACAAAACCCTAATTATTTTCATCCTCTCTATTCTCTCTCCTCTCTCTATTCCACAAAAGCTGTCGCTAGAAGCCATTGCTGGAAAGCCCGACGACATCACTACGCTATCAACTGCTGTTGCTACGTGATCATCATCTGTTGCTATGAGTTCCTCCTTCTTACACCATCTCAAATCTATTTTTTTTTCCAATTTTGGTGGCCGACGTTTTTTTGCGCGGTTCGATTGTGGTGTGATATGGGTGCGATGTTGCGTTGTGGTTGTGCTGTGATGTGTATTTGTGTAGTGGTGATGGTTTGCGATGGTGATGGTGGTGGTGTGCGGTGAAAGGTCGTGGCGTGCGATGTGCAGTGTGTGGTGGTGGTGGTGGCGTGTGTTGGGGAAAGTGTGTCCATTTATTTGGATGGTCATGGTGGTGCGGGCAATGGTGTTCGACGGTGGTGGAAATGGTGTAGATGGTGGTGTAGGCGATGGTGTTCGATAGTTGTAGATATGATTTAGTGTTGCAGTTGACGTGTTCGACTGTGGTAAAGATGGTGTACATGTTGGGTGCAGCCGATTGTGTTCGACGGTGGTGGAGAGTGTAGATGGTGGTTGTGGTGGTCACGGTGGTGGTGGCGGCGTTGACGATAACGGATTTGAGAAGATGGTGGTGGTTGGTACAGGAGGTAGTGGTGATGGTTTTTGGGGGTGGTATTAGCTGTTATTATCATCGTTGCAGTGGTATTGGTTGTGGTCCTACTGGAGGCAACGGCAAGGTGATAGTGGTCGCAAATTGTTTTGTTGATAGTGACCAATTAATTAGTTGGTTTGTGACCAATAAACAATACAAGACCAATGAAATAGATAAATTGTGATCAATAAATAAGTTGTGACTTAAAAATTTGTTAAATTGTAACCAATAATTTGATAATGTATGACCTAAAAATAATTTGTGACCAATTAATTTGAAATTTTGACATTGAAATAAGTTGTGATTTATAAAATTTTTAATTTGGACAAAAAAAAAATATGTGACCAATTAATTTATTTAATTTGTGATCGAAAAATAAATTGTGACCTATAAAATTTGTTATTTGTGATTGTGACGTATGTAATTGTAACTAATAATTGTGACAATAAGATATATAATATCGTGATCTTAATATATTTAATTAATAAAATATTTTTAATTAATTATTTAATAAATAAAATTTAAGTTAATATCTGGTTTTTGAAAACGTAAACCTTCTTAAATTTAAAACGTGTCATAATTGACGTCTTACTAATGAAATTTTCCAAAAAAAATAAAATTGAATGAATAAAAGAGGCTAAACTCTAAGGCTCTTCCAATGTTGGGTATGAGGCGTGGGCCTCACTCGCCTCAGCCCAAAATCGGCCGGATGTATGCAAATCTCCTATCTTTGGCTCATGTTTATAAAGACTACTAGTAAGACGCACGTGCAATGCACGTGTCATAGTATAGTTGGCTAATAGCGTAAATATAAAAAAAAAATTGTTTATCTTAAGAATTAGTTACATTAAACTTAAAATGATGATAAGTGACAAAAATAATATTAAAAGATTTGATTCAAAACAAATTTTTTAGACTTTACGTTTGAAGGCCTCTTTGTTCTTTTTAAAAAGAGACAGGATGTAGATGATTAGGTGTTAATGCCTTTCTCAAGAGATAATGAAGTTCAACCTAATCCTCATTTTTCTATCTATTGAGATAAGGCATTATGTCTAATTCATCTCGTGTTCATAGAATCTCCAATTAAATGTATCAGTTGCACGAGTATTTTATTTTTTCTTTACCAAAACCCTATGCAAGACGTATGTTGTCAAGACTAATTAATTAATGATAATACAGTGCAGAATTTAGGACAAATCAAGGGTCTTTATCAGTATTAAAACCACAACACAACGAAAACTTCCATCATAGAGGCAAAA
>CAIGRP010013282.1:0-19333 GCA_903798385.1 Fraxinus cuspidata
TAGTGGTAGTAGGTAGGATAGTTGTCGGTAAAAATATTTTTGAATTGTATCCAAGTATGATATATATACATTCAGGCGTGTAGTAGCATTATTACAGATGAAAACTCTATTTTTCTCTCCTCTTGTTTGCTTAAAAACCATCAAATTTATCCAATTTCACTAGGATATCTTTAATGATTCTGCTTATGTGCTTGATGAATCCATTAGCTAATGACAAGGATATAGTGGTTACTTTGGCCTTTCCAAACCTAGTTTCATGTAACAGAAAGAGGAATCAAATAAACACTTGCACCAGAATCACATAAAACATTAAAGTACAAGATTTTCATAGAGAGAAAGTAATTTGAATTTTTTGGATCTTTCAATTTTGGAAGCAAGTTGTTAAGAAAATCATAATGCCGCTCATCATTTAATGCCAGTATCTTATATTCTTTAAGCTTTGTCTCTTTGATAATATCTCCTCCAAGAATTTGACGTAGCTTGGAATTTGCAATATGACATCATTGAATGGGATGTGATGTGTAGCTTCTTGAAAATATCCAAACAATTTGTAAATTGCTCTTCGAGCTTGTGTTGTGCAACCTTTGAGGAAACTAAATAAGGGTACATAGGGTGTAACAGGCTTGGTGCCTTAGGTTGGATGAATTGTCCTCTTGTTCAACATCTTTAGCCCGTTCAAATTTTCTTTAATTGCTTTTTTGTCCATTACCAACTGTTCATCTAGTTTCGTTGGTAGTTATGACTTAAACGTCTCTCCTGATATTTTCGAGTTTCGTCTAAAATAATTAACCTAACGAGAAGTCTAAATCCACAACTAAGTATCTAAGATTTAGCGGTCATAACCCGTGCTTATAGTTATTTTGCCAGTCTCTCAATCCACTTTGGTGCATTTTATTTATTTAATTTTCATTGTGTTCTTCTTATATTTCTAAGATCTTTTCATTGATTTTCGAAGATAGTTTTCAATCTACATTGTAGAATATCTCCTAAATATTGGTGATGAGTAAAGTTGGATTACGTAAAACTAACTTCAAACAATTATGTAGATAACTTTTTCATATATGACACGACTAGTGCAGTGCCTTTTATTTTTTAGGATATATAATTGAGATAAAAAACCTAGGTTCCACTTTTTACCCAAAAATTTTCAACGGTGCTTCAATAAGCATGGAATCAACACCTATCTACATCGATCCCAACATCGAATCAATCACCTCCAAACTAATCATTTCAATAGGTTAAGTCGTTGCTTTAAATAGTACGATTTTGGTTTGAAAACATAAATCCATTCAAGCTATACTATCAATATAACCAATCAAAAATTTATAGCAACCATCGTGACTATGATCTCACATTAACAAGTTTGATATTAGCAAAAAATTACATCATATATTCACAATTTATGAACCATAAACAATTCCAAATTATTGTATTCATTAGCGGGCAAGGCTATCCAACTCATACAATCACTTATAAAGCAATAAAATAATTTTATTTTTTACTTTTATAGTAAATAAGACAAAAAAATATTCTTTAATGTGCACCCAAAACAGACAAAAATATGTTAGTAACACTTTATGTATATATGAAGATGTCTCAACCTAATGTGTGATCTCCTATTGTCCTTTTCTGTTCTTTGCGTGCTTTGCAAAACATTTTAATTACATATGAAAAGAGAGAAAAATTAAGTACCAATATATTTTTACAAGATTTAAAACTAATCCTATATTTTTTGAGAATGTGGGATGAGGGAAGATTTGAGTACTAACACTACGATCCTTATGTATTGTAAATATTTAATTCCACAAAAAATAAACAACACATAAATGTGCCTAAGTTCTAATGGAATTGTAACTCACCGCATGTGTGTAATTACTTAAAGCATAATAAATAAAAGGGTAAAAAAATCTGATTTCCTTTAAATAACTGCTTGTTTATAGATCTAGCCCAACTTTAAAAAAAAATGCTTTAAGATACTTTGAATATGGATTTTGTTGGGGAAGCTCACCCCAAGGATCGTCAAATCAATGTTTTCGGGGCTCAATTTCACGTTACCTTTCACAACCAAATAACCAATCAAACGACTTCAACCAACAACTAATATATTTACCTCGGTTGCTCTTCAATCTCACCCAAAATGGACAAGATAAAGGTGATGATTTGCTGGCCATAAAGGCAAAGGAAAAACAACAAAAGAAGACAAGAGAAGGAACCAAAATACACAAGATGACGGCGTCGATTTGTCTCTCTTTATGGCAGCCAATTTTCAGTAGAAAGAGCAGCCACATTATTCCTCTTTTTCTCACACAAATCACACACTAACTGCTAGAGTAAAAACAACATATATATAGGGTTAGGTTATGATTTAGTTTGATCAATAAAAGGTTAAATGAGCCAAGATTCAATGCCATTGAAGAGGTAATATATATGGGTCATGGGTAACATTAATTTCTTAAGCTACTTCAAATGGTCCACTATGTTTTTGGGTCAAGCCTTTGGACTTGGTTGCTGGTAATCAATTCACCATTGGCCGAGGCCTTTGAAATTATGTTCTGACATTTATATCATTGCTCAATATTCATTAGGTATCAAAACTCAACAAATCTTCACATCATACCCAATCAACATGCAACCAATCAAAATACAAAGTTAATGCTTACATAATCAAGACAACTAATAAAATTGGGATCACAGACCTTACCTCGCGTATTGGACTCGAAACACTTACCATACTCACTCCATGTACTCACTAGGGTTAAAGTCAAAAAACACTCAAGTAGAAGCAGTCAATAACGATAAACAATCAAAAGCAAATAATCATGTGACGAAGATATAATTTAGGATAACCCACATATCTTTTCAAAAAATACATTCACGGAATAACAGAATAACAAACTGCCAACATTATGCAACAAATGCATAAATGACCCAACTGAAATATTTCACCACACTTATCATATTTCATTCCGTATTGCTTAGACCTCGAGAACATTTATCTCCTCTCGTAGCCCACCATGCTCACTAGACTTATCACTCAACTCATATCTAACTGGTAAACCCCTATCGATCCTAAATTCTGAGAATATTCTTCTATCACGACATCACTTCTCTCAACCTAAGTAAATAATGGGTCTCCACCTAATAGTAGTGATCGAAGTGCCCTCTCACACTCCACCTATCAGGATTTTCAAAGATAAGTGATTTCAACATTTAATCACTTCTCCACTCGTGATCCAAATGTCACTTTCTACATCTCCAGTACAAACCACAAATGTACCTCTAGACATCTCTACTCCACATTATCAAAAGACATACAACACATTGCTAATATATCCCAACCCAATATGTATGCAAACAATTACACCAATTCACTACAAAAAATAACCGATTCGCGACAAAAAATATGTTGCCCCACAAATTAGGATTTTGTTGCAAAAGTAATTTTGCGACGACAATATGTTTGTTGTGGGTATTGTCGCACTATATGAGTCACGGATTGTATTATGCGATGACTTTCGGCCATTCATCACATTAACAAAATTGCGACACTATTTGTTTGATGCAAAAAATATGAAATGGCAACACAATATTTGTAGCCTTAATATCGTTGCAAAGCATATATGTTGCAAAAAATTTAAAGGGCGACAAGTTAGTTTGTCGTATGAATTTTCCAATAAATCTTTTCTGGAAAAAAATATTTGCCGTAGATATTATATTAAAGGTATAACCTTAGTTACCTATTATATTTTACAACAAGTTAAGAACACATGCTCGTAGTTATATATCTTTAATAACAATTCCATTTTGTCGTGAAATATGATTTACAATGTGTTTGAAATGTTGCATAATATATATTTTAAGACAACGTTTGTAGTAAAATTTATCATGTAACAAGCGATGTTTGTAATTAAATTTATTTCTCAACACAAAGAGTTTGTCGTGTCATTATTTGTGCAACAATATACTCATTGTAGCAAAATCACATTGTTTTTATTTAATATTAATCAAATTTCTCTCAAATTTCATGCAAATGTACATATCAAACACATTCAAATGTCATATAACCATGCAACAGAGTTAAGCAATTACATACATGCAGAAATGATTACACGCACATGCATATGCAGTCTCAATAAGGTTATCACTCAACTCTATAACCACATTTGTCTTACCTCTCATCTTACCCTTGTGTTTATCCTTCTTGGGAAAATCCCTCACAAAGTGTCCAGACTTACCACAACTATAACATCGCTTACCACCGAATTTATCTCAACCCTTGCCATTCTTCTTACCACCCTCATCACTCGAGTCCATACTCGAATCACTATTGTCTTGAGCTCTATCCAAATTCATCTACTTAAACTTCATTTCTACTCCTCATCACCAACCCTCTTATCATCTTTTTCAGCCTTATTCTTCATCTCTTTATTTTTAAAAGAATCAATGACAATCTAGGTATTAAGGTGCCCTTATAAGTTTCAAACACTTTTTCATCACAGTTAACAATATCTTGAACAAACTTGTTAAAAATATCTAAATTGTCATCAAGATTCTTTGAAGGATCCATTTTAGAACTGAATCTTTCAAAAAAGTACAATTATTTAGGAGTAGACTTAAACAAGTATACATTTTCCAACTTTTTTCTAAGTTCGTTCGTGGTGTCAAGTTTATCAGCTTTTCTCAAAACGGTGTCTGTAAGGTGTAAAATAATTGAAGTGTAAGCAAGTTCATCATATTTTTCTTTTTGTGCTTCTATTAAATTTGCAGAAAATTTGCTATCTATGACTTTTGAGACTTTTTGTTAAACCAAAATTCTCTTTATCTTTTGTTGCCAAGTTGAAAAATATCATTTCCCATGAAAAATTCCAACTTCAAAATATAAAGAAATTTTGAAAAACAGAACAACCAAAGTGCTCAAATAAGTCACACAGTAATCTTATGACCACAATATACACCCTTCTAAATTTTCATGGTTTCGTGAGACTCGAGATTTCAGTCTCAAGAGAATGTTTAAATGGGTCATATATAAGTATTCTAACAAAATAAACAATGCAACACAAAGTTATATCAATAAAAATTCAAATTTTCACGCAATGTAGTCTCATACAATGACTAAACGACAATTAAAGCACAAAACTAATTACCAAGTTAAAATCAAATTCAATACTTCAAATATGACAAAAAAATTCTAAATTTCTAGTATAAGCAATGGTTACCCCACATGGTAACCCCAATCCTAAAGTCACCTCACATGATGACGTGTTAATATTGAAATTTAAATTGGGGTTAAGCCAATATACCAGAGCAGACTAATTTGAGTCCGTAAATAAGGAATGATACAAATTTATCACTTTTAAGGCAACCACTATACGCTCTAAAGCCTCCAGCAATTGTAGGAATTAATCAACCACGACCAAATCCCAAAACCGCAAAGAACAAAGTCGTCCAGATTTCGCTGTATAACCAAAAATAGAAAACTAACAACATCATAATGGCAGAAAAAATATCAACAACAAATTTCAAGGATGGACCGTCGTTGGAAGACGCCACACGCGCTCTCATGCACCATCAACAACCTTTGCACGTGGGTGTTCACAAGAAACCGGAAGCGTACGGGATCGTTGTACAATTAATAAGATTTGTGAGTTAAGAGTATCATTCCCACGAGGAATAAGGTCTAATTTGTAGTTCAATAGCTACTAAAAAAAACGGAAGTGTGGTGATATCAAGAGATAAGGTTTATACGTAATCTATATTAATTCTAAACTAAAATATGTAAATGTTTGTATTGGAATTGTGAATCTCCATATTTCCATTTAATTCAATTTTAAATTCGTAATCTAGTAAATTTACCCATTCCAGACAATCGATAATCAACTGTTATTCACTAATTTTTTCCAAGATATATTAAACATATGTTTAACACGACCCGATCATATTCCTAGTCCTAATTCATATGGAAAACGTGCATTGATTCACATGATGTATCACACATGATTGCACATGCCATAGATATTATTCCTAATACCTATTGTCCAAGTGTTGATTTTGTCGCGTTCTATACTTATTGTCAGTATTCCTACACTACAACAAGAAATTTACTATATAATTGGTGATCAAGCAATCAAATAGTTCAATGGAAATGCAAAACCAATCAAGAAAAATCAAGAAATACTAAATTAATTGTCTTGAATTCAAATATATAAACAATAGGGTTCATCATTCCAATACAATGAAAAATTTAGTCTAACGTCCTTATAATTAAATTACACAAGAATAATTGGAAAACATCACTCAGAAATAAGAAAGATGGAAGAAGTAGGAGAAATCAACGTTCTTGGTTCAGATCTTAAAACCAGGCTACGAATCTTCAAAATTATTGTATGATTCGCTTGAATTGATGTATAGATTTGTTCATCGCTTCCAAAATATGTAGAATATAATGAAATTTAGGTCGAAATGAGGTCTCCCATGTTCTGGTCGAGGTTGGTGTTGAAAAGATGCAAAAAATATTGCATTTAATTGTTACCAAAACAAAAATAAAGAAAAGCCAGATTTTTTTTCTTTTTTATGAGGCACGTGCTTAGGCATATCTATGGCGTGCATCTGGCTAGTTTGGGATGCCTAAGGTATCCTATTTTTGGTTGGGGTACATGCCTCTTCTGTATGTGAAAGCGCACGCCTCGCCTAATTTTCGGCAGTTAAACGGTTCTCAGTACTTTGTCATAACTTTCTCTCCCGATAACCGATTGAGGCGATTCAAAGTTCAATGGAAAGATAACTCAAATATATAAAAATATTACAGCAATAAAATATTTCCAATTCGAACATTTCCTATGCCAAAAATGGGTCTCTAAGTGAGACTGAAAATCTGAAGTATAACTTTTTCGACTAGAAATTGATATGTGATGGTACTTAGACTATATTTCATCCATTTGGCTTCTTTCCTCATCCAATTGATGCCTAACACTTTCAAATCTTCATCCTGAGGTTCAACGTAACTTTTAAGTATTTGCATTTTAGTCCCCGAACTTTGTATTTGATACAATTGAGCCATTTCCCGCTATCTTTGTGCTCTTTTCTCCAATTCTTCATCAAATATTGAGTTTTACCTACAAAATAAAATATAATACAAGTTATGTAGTATTTTATTCAAAGGATAATAAAATATCATCATTTAGAACCTCGAATAAGTGTAAAAACTACACTTATCACACCCCCAAACTTGATTCTTTGTTTATTCTCAAACAAAACTAAAACCTAACAAAAACACAATGATAATTACCTAATTAGTGGTCAGTCAATCAAGTAAACAAAAAAAAAATTAGCTAGCTAACCTAACTTTTTATCTCAGGATTGAAATCATAATATTATATCTATGAACTGCTTCAAAATCACAATACTGAAATCAAAATCTATTTTTACAATGTAAAATCGATGTGTGTGTGAAGAATTAAGCATAACATTATGAATTTATGAGCTGTTTCAATTCCTGACCCTCAATGTGGACATATATTCTTTCATCACTCTAAGATTCACACACCCTAAACTTATATTATTCGCTTTTTTAAAGTGTGTGAACTTAGGTTGAATTCTATATTATCCTCACATCTCTAGTTTAGGTAAATCTCACTAATTGCAAGTCAATATGTCACTAAGCAAAGATTTTTCATTAAGTTTGATTGCTTCAATCTCTAGGACTTAATTAGGCTAACAACCTCTATCAAATTTTCTTAAATAAATGCTTGGAACATAACCAATGTATTTAGTGCGTCTTCGTGCACCTTTTTTTCAACACTTTTTTCTTTATTTGCAGCATTCTTTCTCTTATGCTTTCTAAATTATCCGTGTAACAAGTTTTCGGTCGATGACTGATAAATTAGTTGACTTTAGGGCAACATGTTTTAACATTCTTACAGGCTTAATAACTCGAGCCATAAAGGCTATGAAAAGAAGTTTTCATATAAAATGTGTTTTTTTATGCCTTGATCAATGCAATGTCCCTAATTAAACACATATTTAAGTAAAACGACCTCTAACTTGAAATTATCACCAAATTGCATCATATTGACCATAGACAATCCACACAAGATTTTTAATTTCACACATGGAATCCCCATTTATCTCAACATCTTCCTACAATGAAATTCCCCAAACTGTTATAAATTTGGTCTAAGAATGTAAAATTTAATGGTTTTGGGTTTAACATCTATGGTCCACTATTTCAACATTTCCAATTATGAAATCAATCAATTCCTACACAATGCTTAACTTAATTCATGTGCTCAATATATATCAAATTTCATATGAAAAAGTAAAAATTAATCTAAGCATGCAACATATTCACCATTCATAGATCAATTAACGATTCAATATATTTTTCATTGCCAGACGTGCCAACCAACTCATACAAGTACACAAAAAGAAAATATTTTTAAAATTTTCAATTTTTTTAATTTTTTTATAACTAAAATTGTGCAATAAAAGCATACAAAAACACATAAACATAGGAATGATACAAACAAAAAATAAAATAAAATGAAAACTCAAGTTTTCCACCCTCAAACTTAAACTAGACATTATCCTAAATGTCTTAAATTTTAAATCTGCATATAAAGGGGTGGGGAAGAAAATGAAGAAAAAACTCCCCTAATATGAGTTGTAATCCAATGGCTAGCTTTCTATTTCTCGTGTTGGCTCCTTGGTCAATATTAGTTTAAATATTTCGCGATGTCATGTTCCTGCACAATGCGATCAAATAAAGCATTAAGGCTCAAAATTTGGAACAAGTGTTACTTAGCTCTAATATCTAATAAACCAACTAACATATTAAAGACCTATGAGGAAACGGGGTATGGATGATGAGTCCCCTAAAATTGAAAAAAAAAAAAAAACTAATCTAAATTATCCTAATACTAGAAAGCTTAATAAATAAAAGTGAAGAAAATTGGGTTGCCTCTCAATAAACGCTTTGCTTAAAGTTTTTTATTTAACTTTATTGTTTGGTCATCATGGAATTTTGAAAAACACTTTTGATGTCTTGCTTAATTTGACTCTTTTGACTTTGCTCCAATCTTCATTGCTTCTACAAAATTTAACACTGCCCTCTCCAATGTGATAAGATATGCATATCCCCTCCGATTTGAATTCAACTACGTAGACTTCTTCCTTCTCTTCGGGCTTAGTTACAAATTCAATAATAGGACAATCAATAAATTCGATAGAATGGTTAACGTTTTCTTCATTAATTACCCCTTCTTCATTTTGTTTCTTTATAAATGATCTTTCTTCGTCTTTGTTCTCATCTTCCATAATTGATATCTCTTCGGGTTGAATGGACGATTCATAAATAAATCTACGGCCAATGTATACTCTTTTCTTTCAAGCTTTTCGAGTGAATTGTATCCCTACCTTTTAAATTCATACTAGAATACGCCATCTCCCATACATAGTTTGTTTTTATTCAACTTGGCAAGATCAGTGTAGTATTTTGCAAGTGTCTCCTCGTTCAACATGGAAAGACCAAATTCCAAAAATGTGTCGGAAGGGATACTCTCTTCCATAGGCATGTAGGCTTCAATAGACGTGTCAATTGCTAGTCTTCGACATCTTAAATATCGTTTAAACCACAGGAGCTTGAGCTGATAGGGTTCAGTACATGTAGTCATGCAGTAGCCAATACAATGCACGCCATAACATAATTCACAATATATATCTTCTTCCACATAGTCCATGTTGAGATTATTTATTGCAAAATTTGTTTTTACCATTCCAGCGTCAGAATCTTAGATGCATTGTTGAACGGTACCTTGATAGAATATCAAATAAGAGAGATCAGGGTGGGTAGCCAAAATAAACAATAAATAAATAAAATAGAAATCGAATTTAATATAAACTACTAAACTAAAATTAAATCAGTTATTCTCCGACAACGGGACCAAAAACTTATTTGCGTGAAACCCGCAAGCGTACATGATCGTTGTACAAGTAATAAGATTTGTGAGTTAAGAGTATCGTTCCCACTAAGAATAAGGTCTAATTTGCAGTTCAATAAATATTATTAAATTCGAAGTGTGGTGATATCAAAAGAGATGATTTATAATTAATCTATATTAATTCTAAACTAATAAAACAAATAATGTATTTATTTAATAAGTAAATATTTTTATTGGAATTATGAATCCCCCTATTGCTATTTAATTCAATTCTTAATTCGTAATATAGTAAATTCATGCATTCAAGACAATCGATAATCCACTGTTATTCAATATTCTTTTCCAATATATATTAAACCTATGTATAACATGACCTGATCTATTCCTAGTCCGAATTCATATGAAAAACGTGCATTGATTCACAAGAATTATCACACATGATTGCACATGCCATAGATATTATTGCTAATACATATTGCCCATGTGTTGATTTTGCCGCGTTCTATACTTATTATGAGTATTCATATACTACAACAAGCAACTTACTATATAATTAGTGATCCAGCAATCAAATAGTTCAATGAGAATGCAAAACAAATCAAGAAAAATTAAGAAATATTAAACTAATTGTCTTGAATTAAAATAAACAAACAATAGGGTACATCATCCATCCAATACAATTGAAAAACTTACTCGGCGTATTGTCGAAATTAAACACAAAAAATTAATTAAGAAACGCAAGAAATAAACTAAATTACTAGTCTTGAATTAAAATAAATAAACAATAGGATTCATCATCCATCCAATACAATGAAAAACTTAGCTTAATGTCCTTATAATTAAATTACAGAAGAATAATTGGAAAAAATCACCCGGTAATAAGAAAGATGGAAAGATGGAAGAAGTAGGAGAAATTCACGTTCTTGATTCAAATCTTAAAATCAAGCTATGAATTTTCAAAATCCTTGTATGATTCACCTTGAATTGATGTATAAGCTTATTCTTTGCCTCCAAAATATGTAGAATATGATAAAGTTTAGGTCAAAAGGAGGTTTCCAACATTTTGGTCGAGGTTGGTATTTAAAAGATGCAAAAAAAGATTGCATTTAATTGTTAACAAAACAAAAATAAAGAAAAGCAATTTTTTTTCCTTTTTGTACTGAGGCGCAGACCTAAGGATATATAGGGCTTGCGCCTCACTAGGTGTCCTATTTTTGGTTGGGGCGCGCGCCTTGCCTAATTTTCTGTAGTTGAACAGTTCTCAGTATTTTTTCATAACTTTCACTCTTGATATGTGATTGAGGTGATTCAAAGTTCAATGGAAAGATAACTCAAAGATCTACAAATATTATAATACAATATTTCCAATTTGAACATTTACTATACCAAAAATGGGTCTCAAACTGAGATTGAAAATCCGAAACATAACATTTTCAACTGAAAATTGATATGTGATAGTACTTGGACTATATTTCATCCATTTGGCTTCTTTCCTCATCCAAATGATGTCTAATACCCAAATTTTCATCGTGAGGTTCGAGGTAACTTTTGAGTATTTGCATTTCAGTCCCCGAACTTTATATTTGATACAATTGAGCCATTTTCTGCTATCTTTGCATCATTTTCTCCAATTCTTCGTCAAATATTGAATTTTACCCACAAAAGGTAATTTAAAGCATGTTAGGTAGTATTTTATCCAAAAAACAGTAAAATATTATCATTTAGGATATTGAAAGTGGGCTTCATGAGCCGGTAAATAGTCTCACACACCGGTCACCTTGGTGTGCCTCCACCTGTACATTACGTTGGTGATCACCGTTTCACCAAACTCCTTCTAGATTGGCCGAAAATCATGAAAACAACTTTGAATTTTGGGCAATTTTCTGGACAGTTTTGCGATCTATTTTCTTACTTCGTTTCAGCCGGTTTTTGGTCAATTTTTGAGTCAAATCCACCACCTTAAAGCTTTGATACCAATTTTTACGTTAAATTTCTATACCAAACAATCAATCGAATGGCTCCAACCGACAAGCAATATATTCACCTCGATTGCTCCTTAATTTCACCCACAAATGACAAGATAACGGTGTTGATTTGTAGGCCACTAAGGCACGGGAAAAACAACAGAAGAATGCAAGAGAAAGAACCAAAATACACAAGATGAAGGCACCTATTTTCTCTATATGGCAGTCGATTTTCAGCAGAAATAGCAGCAACATTTTTCCTCTTTTTCTCACACAAATCATACACTGACAGCTAGGCTAGAAACAACATGTATATATGGTTAGGTTAGGCTTTAGTTGAACAATAATAAGGTCAAATGGGCCAAGATTTAAAGTTATACAAGAGGTAATATATATGGGTCGTGAGTAGCATTAATTTCTTAGGCTATTTCCACCGGTCCACTTTGTTTCTGGGTAGAGTTTTTGGACTTGATTGTTGGTAATCAATTCACCATTGGCCGAAGCCTATGTTTAAAACATAGCTCGGGATTCATTGGGTATCAAAGCTTAACAGTTTTGGAGGTTTTGCTTAATTTGCATAAGTTGACTTTGTACCAATCCTCATATTGCCTCCAAACTCATACTTTTTCCTTTTCAACGTTATATGAATTGCCTCCACCCACTTCAAACACAACTATGAATACTTCAATTTCTTTATCAATTTTAATCACGAACTCTACACACTTATCTTTATTCATTTTTTATTCGTTAGGTTGAATGACACTAAGATTCCCATAAGAGCATCATTTGATTTATCTGTACCACCAGATTCGAATTAAACTTCTTCCTTGACTTTAATCATAAAATCAATGGAGTCAAAAAGATTGTGCACAACTTCGATCTTCATGACTACTGATTCATTCGGCTCTGTTATGATACACATTGATCCCTTTATGTTCTTTTTCTATATTTGTTGTTTCGGTTGCCGTTGGGAATCCATTTTAACCAAATGACCTATTTGATTTTCTAAGAAGTTATTAGATACTTGTTGACTCTGGAAGTGTATCNGTTATGATACACATTGATCCCTTTATGTTCTTTTTCTATATTTGTTGTTTCGGTTGCCGTTGGGAATCCATTTTAACCAAATGACCTATTTGATTTTCTAAGAAGTTATTAGATACTTGTTGACTCTGGAAGTGTATCTCAGTCATTTGCATGCATTGAGATGCAGCGTCTTCAACTGTATTGAGTTCTTCTTCCCATGTGTTGATTTGATCATCCAAACCATTTTGGATTTCCATCACTTGTATATCGAAGTAGTTTCCCACGTAAGCATGTTATCCTCTTAAACTCCATTTACTCTTTGCACTTGGTAGTCCAACAATCCACATAATACTTCCAAGGATAGCTTATTCTCATGATCATACTTCTTCATCCTCAAGTGATTAAGAGCCATCAGCTCTAGGAAGTGTAAATATTGAACTTATCTTGACCATCAAAACATGACATTCGGGAGTAATTTTAAGATGAGAAACTTACTTTATGTATTTATTGATTATTTTTTAAAAACCCAAGTATTATATAAGAACGGATGAAAAAGAATGATAATTGATAAAAAAAAAAAATTAAAGTTGGACATATTCTGGAAGTTGGGGACCAAAGAGTCATGTTTAGAAGTTGAATGACATTAATTGTATTATCTAACGACTCAATTTAAACAAAAAGAGATCAAATCGCACAAGTGGAAGTACAAATTTAGCAATTTGAAATATCCTAATTTAACTAAAATTGTGGTTCCCTATCATTTTGGAATTTTATTGTAGACCTAATTGAGGTGTACAAATAAGAATCTTTCATTGAATTAAAAGGGGAGGCTATAGATACAATTTTGAGGCAAAATACACATCAAAATACATTAAATTCTCAATACTTGTACCTCAATTTGGGATTTGAATATTTAATAACACAATTTGCCGGGAGATTACATGCTTTGAGTACAGACTCATGATTCATTGTCGAAAATTGGGTGCTAAAGAACAATAATTGCTATTCATTGTTTTGACATTCAATTGCTTGATCAACAATTAATTCATTTAAGAAAAATAGTGAGATTGAGAGCAGATTTATTTGTCTGGTTAGTGCAATATATGACATGTCCAGAAACTTTTATAGCTTATACAATCATGATTGACTTATGATAAGTAAATGCTTTTACATGTATATAAATTTACATAGATATATAGTAAATTCTAAAATGTGAATACGGTTAGTTTTGCTTGAGAGGGATTACAAACTAATATTGGTTAATTCATTTGTTAATACATATGAAAAAACATAGAGTGAATGATGTTGGATGGAATGAATATTAAATAGCAGAAGTAAAATTGAAATTATTAACCACTAAATCCAAAAAGTTCTCCACAAGCTCGTTAAGCTTTGATAGATTTGATTAATTTAGTAAGATGAAAAACTCTTGAATAGTTAATTGGTTACTAAATTAATTTAGATTAAAGCTAGATTTGGATAAAAATTTATAGTAAATATCTAGTCTAGATATATTCGGACTTTTAATCCATTTTATTACTTATCATGATCCATTCATTTGTGGAATCACTGATCAAGCTCTCCCATCATCATGTTATTTTCATTAAATTTTGGGGTACTACATCTTGATTTCATTCCGGTCTTTTGCTTCAGTTCATTCCTAAAGAAATCAAGAAAAAAGATGGATCAGTTTCCAAAATAAAAATAGAAATTAAAAAGAAATTAAAATTAAAATTAGAATTAACTAAAAGTCAATTAAATAATTTAATTCCCATTAATGGTGAGAAAATCTTGATCGACGATATCCCATAATTATATGTTATGATAGCCCAGCAATAAAAATTGAGTATACTATCGTTTCTACGAGGACTATATGTTTAATATAGTTTCCAATTGTTACCAACTTCCATTGAACAGAAACATTAGTTTATGGATGAATTTTATATTAACAATTTAAATTTCATACGAAATTAACTAATTAATATTGAAGCATTATGAAACTCAAGCAATTGATAAATAATGTAATTATGAATTCCCTATTTTCAACCATTTTAATATCAATTCATGATTTAGTTCAGATATAAAGATCCATATTCTTAATATGTTTAATAATGTGTCTCAAGTAGATCTAAAGTTATCCTCACATGTGACCTTTCTATATCTCTATAAATGACACGGACATGCAATGACACATTAAATTATGAGGATATCAAATAAGATCATGCAAAGCACAGCACTACATCTTTATCCATGTTGGACTTTATAATGAATGTTACTATGTGCAAAATTTCTATTCATGCTTTCAAATGTCAATAGAAATCAAACTATAATTTAATTAATAGCTAAGTAATTGAAAAGTAAGTACCTAACAACCATTCAAAACCAAACATATGTTTTAATGTAAAAATATGAAATTAGGTATCAAAATTTAAAAAGTAGGGTTCAAAGTTATCATAATATCTATGCAGTTAGCCAAGCATCAAATTATTTACAAGAATACAAATAATATCACATAATACGGAATTGGATAATAAGTTGGAAAATAGTCTTGAATTTTGAATCTATTCAATGACTTCTTGATGTCTTGTTCTTTGATTCTTCTTCTTCTTCAATATAAGAAATGGGTGTATTAAATAGGTTTGGATGTGTTTTGAAACAAGTATCTATAAAGCATTGAATTGATACATGGAATTATGTAAAAAAACTTCCTCTTTAACTCTCTCTCTCTCTCTTACAAGAATTTTGGATTTCTAATCTAAAGAGTCTCTCTTGGCTTAAATAATATATGCTTAAGAATTCCCACATACCTCCTTTAATTATTGGATGAAGGTATATATTTATATTATAAGATTTATGTCAAAATCCGTATCCCAATTCGTTTCCAAAAAGTATTTGAGAATAAAAAGGAAACAATTCCCATCGTTCAACTTAAATGCATTTCTCATGCAATTTATTCTTTCATCTTTTAACTATCCTATTTCTTCATTAATACTTTCAATTGCTCAATTGTAATGAACGTTTCAAGTGCTTTATATCAACTCCTGTCAAGCTCCAATTTCACTCATTTGTCTTTAATTTCCTCCAAGTGCATCCAAATTGAGGTTCTACCTACAATTAACCATTTTCGGAAGATATTTGCTTAATTAGACATAAATAATTATGTAAATAAGCCAAATTAAATGCATAATGTACACATATCATCTAAGTAAACCAAAATCTTGGGACAAATGATTGCAACCTAGTTTTGAACCTTAATTTTATTATCATGTCTTGATATTCAATTGGTTTTTATTTTTTGGATTGTTTTTACTTCTATTATTCATGACTTCAATTTAATTAATCATTAGTTCATTGATTTGTTGTAATTAACTAACCAAGATGTGAGTTATTTGTTTAGAGCATTTAGAGCATGTATTAAAAATTGAAATATGGGGAGAATGAAGAGATACACTTTCAAAGCTTTTGGAAAGTGCGGGGACTAAATTGCATATGTTCAGAACTTAAGACAGACCAATTTTGAATGATTATAAAATTTCACAAATGAATATGTCAGATTTTCGAAGTTTCGACATCAAAATTGAATATTAG
The DNA here is from genome assembly GCA_903798385.1 of Fraxinus cuspidata. NCBI lineage: Eukaryota > Viridiplantae > Streptophyta > Magnoliopsida > Lamiales > Oleaceae > Fraxinus > Fraxinus cuspidata. The sequence continues at coordinate 16,514 of CAIGRP010013282.1, forward strand.
TAAAAGGACCAAAATTGGACATAAAAAAAGAGAAATACACCAAGGTTGTAAGGGAATTAGGAAGTGAGGACTAAATATGAGACATTTTTTAAGGCAATCAACCACGTTTGGACTATGGTCTGGAACCTCCTGTTTTCCACAGTCCGGGCAGCGGGTTAGGCCCGTTCTTCTAATGTTTTACAATTTTTTTTTTCTTGATCTGTTTTGGCTTCCTTTTTAGGCATAACTCTCAATGCACTTTTCCCACTGTATAATGACTCGTTTTGGTCAATTTAAAGAGAATAATTGGAGAAAATAAAGAGAATAATCAAAGAAAATAATTGGAGAATATAAAGTTTCAATATTTGGTGTGGAACAAGGAGGTTCTATGTGCAACATCATCAACTTTTTTTTCTCATTTTTTCCTAAAACCCACTGTTCTAATCGAAATATCTTATATTTTTCTTCTCTCGTGATATTGAACTAAACTAAAAGGTTGGACAAATGATTATAATCTAATTTTTAACCTTAATTTTAACTGTCATGTTTTGATCTCCAGTTGATGTCTGTGGATCGTGACTTTTAATTACTAGAATATGAATTCATTGGTTTGTGAATGTCAATGAGTCGAGGTGGGTTACTTGTTTAGAAGACATAATAAATACTGAAACTTAGGTAGAAGGTCTCTACCCTTGTACTGATATTGCATCTATAATTAAATTCTTTGATGATTTAATGTTCTTAACAAGGATAACATTCCAAATTAATTGCTTGTGCATTTTTAATTATTTTCATAAACTTATAGTCTTTAATACGAAATTAAAATTTTATTATCTTTATTCAATAGGAGTTAGGAATAGTTAACTTAGTCATTAAAAATTAATTTTTGTGGGAACGATGATTCGGACTTTTTGGTTCACTTTATTACTTGTTAAATATTATCTTATACATGCAATACAAATCACACTCCCAAAAAAATTAATTTTTGTGGGAACGATTATTCGGACTTTTTGGTTCACTTTATTACTGTTAAATATTATCTTATACATGCAATACAAATCACACTCCCAGCTTCTTGGTTACATTTTCGGGGGAAGAAAAAAAGAAGAAAGAGACCAGCAATAATATGAGATGATATGTCTCGACATCCATGATAGGGACATGCTTGTGAGAGGTGTTCGTCACGTGATGATTTAATATGGCAAGATATGACGATGACTTGCCCATGGGATTGCTTCTTCCAATGATCGATAGTAAGCTTGATTTTCTCTTGGGATAATTTTGGGAATAACCTCTACCGAAATTTCAAGCACACAGTGTTAGCGCGACCCAGATCAGTCTTACATGTGGAAATAGTAGGTTTATTGGTTGCATGGAGATTTGCATGTTATTAGCCGCTATATAATCCATATTTGCTATTCGAGATGGGAGCATTAAAAACTCTGTTTTTCGAATAAATCAAAATAGTGGTAAATCCAATGATCCACACCAAGAAAGTAAGACTACTCTTGGAAACTTCCCTATGCAATTGCCCAATAATTTAGATAATAGACAAGATATTCAATCAGAAGAAACATCAACTACAAAAGAATAGCATTTAGGGAACGAATACTTAATTCTAAAGGAGCAAAATAAAGTAATAACATTCACTTTATTTGAAATTCTCATACAATCAAAATAAATTAATTAATAACATTTACTTTATTTGAAATTCTCATACAATCCTCTGACTTTATTGCTTTATCTAAAGTTGACTTTATTATTAATGCTGATGAAGAGGTTGAAGTATTCATAGTTGAGTTCGAGTCTCCTGGTATACCCAATTCATACTTTTTTACAAACAAAGATAATTTTGGTTGTATTTCTAAAAAATGATGTAAATTTTGCAATGACTGGTTGATTCAACAAACATATATAAGTTCTGCATATTGGACCTTATGTGCATTTGTACAAGCAATGTAAGAGAAGTTCAAGATCTCTAATCTATTCCACAACAGCCAATAGGTCAAAATTCCACCAAAAGTAGGAGGCCACTGATCAACGACCCAATTTTTAGAATTTAAATCACTACCAAAAGTTTCAATAATATTTAAACGTGGCATGTAATTATGTCTAAAACTATGTATCAGTAGTATACTCAATGTTACGAAGAAAATTTTCTTATTCTTTATTTGTAAAAAGAAAGGAATGAGGATTTTCCTACGTCATATCACATTCGGAAAGATCAATAAAAAAAAATTAATCTACAATTTAAGATTTACAGACGTAATTCGACATATGTATAATAATTATCCTTAATATTTTATTCGATGTATGTAAACGACCAGCCATATACTCCATTTGTTTAGTGAAAAGCATAACTTAGTAAAGAAAGCTGGATTTAACAAGGTTATCCATTATTTTATTTATAGAATCCAAATCAATGTATAATTTAATAATCCAAACAGTACCGTGTAAAATTTAGATGCAGAAAGAGATTTGATCCGATAAAACATACAATAAATATTTAATTTGGAGCAGTTACTTCCTGTGTATAACAATCATTACTAAATACTATGATATACACATAGACAATTCATTGACATGAAATTTGCCAGGTTGCTTTCTTTATTGCTAGGAAGACTGACAGATTAACATAATAGTTTATTTTGGAAATTTACATGGCAAACAGAACGTAACCCATTTTAAAACAAGCTAGATGTTCTTAAGTCGCTGTACGAAATTACATAAACAATCCATTGGAGAAGAGAGATATTTGGTTATTTGAATAATATTTGCTAATATTGAAGAAAATATTATGATATGATTTGGAGAACATTGATTGATGATAATTGGAATGTT
>CAIGRP010013308.1:0-29811 GCA_903798385.1 Fraxinus cuspidata
TGAAATAATTTAACAAGTTTGTTAACTTTGAAATAAGATTTTAATATGTAGGATTTATGTATTGTTATCATCAAAGTAACCATGAAAACTGTCTGATAGGATTATTAGAGCACCAAAACAATGATTTAGCGCAAGGGTCTTAGATGAGGTGCAAGTTGTGGAAATAACTCTAATTTTGATGATACATTACCTCTAGACTCGTTTTGCCTGGCCCTAGATAGTGCTAGACCAGTCTCCGAGGCTTCAAAAGCCCATTCATTTTCAGGCCTATATGAACGTATAAAACTGAATTGATAGGCCCAATGAAGTAACAGCCCATTCCCGTTCAAAACCCTAACTACCCAGCTCCCATATAAATCCTCCTCCTCCCACTAGGGTTTCATTTCGTCTCGTCACCCACTTCACCCACAAGCACAGAGCGATCTAAAACCACGAAAAATGCCGGCGGGACATGGTTTGAGATCTCGCACTAGGGATTTGTTTTCTCGTCCTTTCAGGAAGAAGGGACCTACCCCGCTCTCGATCTATCTCCGTACCTACAAGATCGGAGACTATGTCGATGTCAAAGTGAACGGGTCGATCCACAAAGGCATGCCGCACAAATTCTATCATGGCCGCACTGGTCGCGTCTGGAATGTTACCAAACGCGCCATCGGCGTCGAAGTCAACAAGCAGGTTCAAAAGATAAACCTTAACGCAACTCATGTTTCTATTTTATATCTCAATGCCCATGTGCGTTTTCTTTGTTAATTCTGAGAGACTGATAGAAATGTTGATAGCAGTGAGCTCTCCAGTAATGATCTTGTAAACGTGTTCATTGATATGGTCGATTATATATATTGAAATATGTTGACAGCAGGGAGCTTTCCACTGTTTAGTTTAAGCGTGAAAGTTCAAGTAGCCTCACAAAATTTTCAGCTAGATAACTTTGTAAGAAAACATGCTTGACTAATGCAGGATATCTAAATTGCTTGTAACAAAATCATAGTGGGGAATTGAAATGTTTGGTTCAATTACCTTCTGTTTGAAGTACAACCTTATTATCCCCAAAGCCCGTTTCCAGACGAGAGTGGAATTAAGCTCTTTCTTGATCGAGGTTTAACTTATATAATTTTAGCATAAAGTTTATTTTTAATGGCGTGGAATCTTTTTGCTTTGATATTCATTCCTTTACCACTTGTTTGGTATGTTGGATTCTACTAGAGATAAAAATCAGCTAGACTTGTTTATAACAATGTGCAGTCCAGTCTATTGTGCCCATTAGAGCTTTAATTTGTATTTATGCATGCTAGTGCTTGCTAGTGTGCATGCTTAGTACTCGTTGCTCTGATTTGTTTAGCTCTCAATTGTTACATTGTTGTGCCTTTTAAAAAGTGGAGAATATACATGATGCAGGTAGGCAACAGAATAATAAGAAAGAGGATCCATGTACGAGTGGAGCATGTGCAGCCATCAAGGTGTCACGAGGAATTTCTGCAAAGAGTCAAGACGAACAACAAACTTAACGCAGAGGCTAATGCAAGAGGTGAAGTGATTAGTACCAAGAGGCAGCCAAAGGGGCCCAAACCTGGATTCATGGTTGAAGGTGCAACTTTGGAGACAGTTACCCCTATTCCATATGATGTGGTTAACGATCTGAAGGGCGGTTATTAAATAAAACTGTCATTTATCATTGTCCTTTCTGGTTATTGTGATCTGAAGTGAATCTTTCATGACTGAATTAGCTAATTTGTTTTCTGCACTTATCAATGCACTTTATTAAGATTTTGTTCTACAATACAAGTAGAGGATTCTGTTTTGGTAAAATTCTGAGTGAATGAATTTTTATGGTTCAATTGAATAATGGGAGATGCTTTTTCGTGTGGATTGGGCGCCACTTTCTCCTGTGCTGTCTTCTAGCAGCAACTTACGATTCAAGATTATTTAGTGGTGAGCAATTCATTTGGTGTCAAATTCTTGGATATTTTTGTTTCCTTGAACTTCATATACGTATATTCTGGTTGCTATTGCCGGTTAATGGGTGAACTGTTTGGTCAACTGTAGAGGGTTCTACCCATGGCCTGCCCATTCTGATTTGTCACTGTGCTGAAAATAAACGAGTGTTTGATATGTTAATTAGTTTGTGAAAGATATTTTGGATGCCATGTTATCTTTTCACTCTTCCCCCAATTCTATTTCCTATTTCCAACTTCAAATGCCTTGGTAACTTCGCAGTGTAAGAATGTCCGTTCAGTACTATGTCTAATGAGGAATACATTACTTGTTCTAATTTTTCTATAGATGCTGGCTTTGTCCCATATCATCTTCATAAACAATAGAGGTGCTTGTACTTTTGGCAATTCTCGTGAAGAGAATACTCAGGATATGGTGTTAGGTGTGCAGAGATTATCAAAATGGAGTTGAGAATGAAGATTATGTCAGCAAGTATCTTTTTATTGATCATTCTTGCTGCCCCTTCATCAGGTTCTCTCAATTAGTTTCATTAAATGTCTAGTTTTTGTTTGCCTCTGTTTGTTCTCTTCAACACCAAGATTTTCCAATAAAATGAGCCATGGGGATTGTGGACGGATATATAAATCCTCATAAGGTAGAAGTTGCATTTAAAATTTGTATTTTGAAGTTTTACATCCATCATTTATGAAAAAAATATTTTTCGACAGTTACACGTTTCAAGATTGAAACATTAGCTTTCAATATGTTGTCTAGATTGTAACATCGACTAGTACCAAAGTTACATAGTGTGAATAGTTATTTTATTTAGTACTATCCAATTTGATCAATCGGCCCACCCAATGTTCATTACAGGGAAAATGCACTGCAAACACCCACCAAATTACTTGATCTGGAATGTGAAAGAAATTGATTTACATATGCCATAACTAAATTTGTTGTCTTTTCGAGAGAAAGAGGTTCACCTTTAATTATTGAACGTATTTTTATCAATATTTCTCATGAATATGCTAAAGATAGCATCCAAATTATTGAGCAAAATACAATGACAAAAGTTAAAGGTATTTCAGCTTTTCCCATATTTTCAGAAAAATAAAATACATCTTTTATAATGCAAAAGTATATGTACCCCTTTTATCTTTTGTTACACCTAAATAAAATTGATACAACGTTTTGTTCTCTTTGTTTTTGTCCACATTTTATCGTAATTTAAACGGAATACAATATTTAGATTGAAGAAAGTTATTTTTTTTCCTTCTTAGACAACTTTGCTCTAGTGGTACACTAAATTTGGCTTCTTAGCTATACCTTTCTTGTATCTCAATAATGTTTTAGATCAAAATTAACTTTTTTATTTATTAAAAATAAACAAACATTTGTCCAAAATTTTGATTAAAATTAGACTTTGATACTGATGTATGAATTCTATTGGGAAATGTGATCCCCTCCTAACTTTTTTTTCTTTTCTTTTTTAAAATTTGCTATAAAATATTACCTTTTAAAAAAGTAAGTGTACACCTCTCATAAGAAATAAATTTAGTTATTTTTCACGATTTTGTATCCAAGTTATACTAGGCTAGACAAGCTTATTTGGGCTTCCATCATTTGATCGAATGGTCTCCATATTTCTAATCTTTAAAAATTGTAACACTCATGTCCTTAAGTAACTGAAAATATTTATTTTAATGCTAATTGATAATGTGAGATTCACGTATAGATAAATCTTACTCTATTCGAATTTTTAAATAAAAGTTGGAGTCACCATATGGTTGTTTTTGGAATAAAGGAAGTATTTCTGGACAATTTTACCATTTTAGTTCGACATTGTATAAATATCACGTGGTCATTTAACATTCAAATAAATGTTTCCCGTTGACAGGGATGTGGGTGCCACAAGTTTATAATTTTGGAGACTTTAATGCAATAAGTGGTAGGGTAGGGACATGAATGCTACACTTGAAAACGATTGGGGACCCTGATGGGAAATAATGATTTTTTTTTACACGAATGCTCCTATTAAAATGTCGAGCCGACAACCAACCCCTCTCTTTCTCTCTGAAAAACCCTAATTCCCCAATCAATCGATCCCTCTTCACTTTCTCTTTCTAAAATCTACACTTTCTACAACGACATGCAACCATATATGTATCCCCATCGATCCATCAATTCCCACTAAATTTCCATTTTTTTTCACATTTCGATCTTCCCCTCGTTTTCATACTCCTAATCTATCTCGATCTTCAAAATTTTCCTTTTTTGATTAATTTCATTCTTAAAGTTCTTAATTTTATTGGGTTTTGATTTAAACAGAAAGGGCACAAGGCTGGCGATTGTAGCCGGAATCAGGTGATGGCGGATCCGCTATGTGTCCGCCAGCAATTGGTGCTCCAATTGTCGATTTTTGCTTTCTTAGGTTTAGGATTAGAGTTTGGAACTAACGTAGGATTAGGGTGGGGAACATTGAATTCGCTAGAGCTTTCTGGAAAATGCTGACTGTGCTGCGGGTTCATCTTCCGTCCGATATTCCTATTGTTGGGTGTGAGCTGACACCGTACGTTCTGTTGAGACGCCCGGACAAGAATTCCGTTACTACTGATGATGTTACGGAGTCGAATCCCGTGGACGGCCACTTCTTGAGATATAAATGGTTAGCTTTAAATAGTTACTTTCCAAGAATTAGTTTTCATCTTAGATGTTACTTATTTGGATTGTGGGTTGTTTTGGTAGTGTTATATTAGTTTGTTTATGCATGATTAGCTCTAGGGTTGTAAATTGATATCTCAAGGCTAATTCTTTGAAATGAAGTTTAGATTTGTTTTTAAAACCTATTTCCCCTAACTCGTTTTCAATCCCAGATTTCATGGACCCTCAACTTTTATAAACCTTTCAACCACATATTTCATCGACTTTTATCAAAATTGCTAAAAATTTAATTTTTAGCAAAACTAAAAAATGGGAAAAGTGTGTCTACAGAGAAGCACACAGAAAAAGTACAGTAATTTGCTTTTGTTATTTTATTCAATGCTTCATGATTGACATAAGATTAACTATGGATGATTAATTGTTATTGTACTCATTTTAAACTTACTCTGGCATGGGTGATGATTAATTCCGTTTTAAGTTTTAGAAACATGTGTCTCAACCTTGCATCATGCATAATTGGCATTCTGAGGACCTTCTATCTCAGTCCTGTATAGACCTCCAGAATTTATTTTTGTCATTATGCTGGTTATTATTTTTCAGTTTTATAAGATTTAATGATATATGTGACTTTTTCTTTGTTAGATTTGAATCTTTTTTTATCGCTGGAGTCCAGCTGGGTGCTAGACTGTGTAACTATTAATTGGTTCTGCCAAATAATTTTTGAGAAACAAATAAATTGTTTCTTTCAGGTACCGTATACAAAGTGATAAAAAAGTTGCAGTCTGTAGTGTCCACCCATCTGAGCAAGCTACATTACAGTGCCTTGGATGTTTGAAGGCCAAAATTCCTGTTGCTAAGAGTTACCATTGTTCTCCTAAATGTTTTTCAGATGCATGGCAACATCATCGTGTTTTACATGAGCGTGCTGCTAGTTCTGGAAATGAAAATGGAAATGAGGAGGAAGAAGTTTTTGGTCGTTTCAACAGTACAGGTAGTACAGGATCCAGCATGGTTAATATGAGCTTGTCTGGGTCTCAATCAAGCTCCAGCTTGACAAATGGTGCCACACCTCTTTATCCTCCAACAGTTACTCAGAGGAATGGTGGTGAAACATGGTTTGAAGTAGGCCATTCCAAGACATACACACCAACGGCTGATGATATCGGACATGTCCTTAAGTTTGAGTGTGCTGTGGTAGATGCAGAAACAAAATCACCTGTGGGACATTCTAATTCTATATTAACTTCTCGTGTAATTCCAGCTCCATCTCCCAGTCCCCGGCGCCTGATTTCAGTGACTGGTGTTGATGTTCCTGGGCATCTAGATTTGGATGGCCGCATTTCATCTTCAGGAACTTTTACTGTGCTCTCATACAACATTTTATCTGATGCATATGCTACAAATGAATTATACAGCTATTGTCCCTCTTGGGCACTTTCTTGGCCTTACCGCAGGCAAAATCTGTTACGAGAAATAGTTGGCTACGGTGCAGATATTGTTTGTCTTCAAGAGGTATAACTGCACGAGAAATTGCTGCTTTCTAAAGCTTTAGTTATTGAATATATTCACCAATGGATTAGGTCTCTAGGGATATTTCTCATACAAGAATTAAGATAGCACTTTCACTGTCTTTAAAATAACTTGGAGTGGTAAACAAATATTTTTTTGGCAAGTCTTTGCTTAAACTTTAATTGAATAAATATTTGCAGATATATTTATATAGATCTGCTTGTCCCATTTTCTCATGTTTTTCAAGTTCTATTCTTTTCCATAAATAACAACCTCTCCTCCAAGTTGGCTAGCCTTTAGAAGTGAGATTTTACACATCTGAGTGCCTGTTAGTATTTGGGTATTTCTGCTCCTGTCTAGCTTGTCCAAAATGAATAATGCGGTAGATACGCCGTTAAACCTTGATATAGCATTTTATTTACTGCGTCTTTTCTATTTCAGGTTCAAAGTGATCATTTTGAAGAATTTTTTGCTCCAGAGCTGAATAAATATGGCTATCAAGCCTTGTTTAAAAGGAAAACAGCCGAGGTTGGTTAAAGCATCTATTGACTTGGCCTAAAATCTTTCTGTCATTTATGATGCTATTTTTTTAGCAGGTTTTCAGTGGAAATATGAACACTATCGATGGTTGTGCTACTTTCTTCCGCCGAGATAGATTTTCACATTTCAAGAAATATGAGGTGACAATTCGACCATATCCATTATGCTATTAACTTCTTTATTATCATTTTAATCAAAGGCAATCCTGTGTGTAGGTTGAGTTTAACAAAGCTGCACAATCTCTGACTGATGCTGTGGTTCCAACTGCTCAAAAGAAAACTGCCCTAAATCGATTGGTCAAGGTATTGCAATGAATGATTTTTTATTTTGGTTTGGACTTGAATCTATATTATAATTTGGCTCACTAATTTCGCTTACTCCAAACAGCTAAGAATTTTGTTGTTAAGCACTCTTCTTTCATATAGGATAATGTTGCACTAATTGTAGTGCTAGAAGCCAAGTTCAGTAACCAGGGCGTTGATAATCTGGGGAAGAGGCAGCTTGTTTGTGTGGTAAGAGATTCACTATAAATGTGCAACTGCCATTATATTAATTAATTATTAACGTGACTGGCAACATTTGTCCATAGCTTCCTTTTCCTGCACTTGTTTAATTCAGTCGGTGTCCTATCATATTTATTGGTGATTAGCGGCTTTTGTTCAATTATCCTGCTTTAATTTGTGCTGGTTCTAACTTTTTAGCATTGATAACCATTCCTGTGAGATGGCACTCCAAATAGCAGACCTTGGGGACTATTTACTGACTCCCCCTACTCTTAAGAAAATTTAAGAATAAGAAATGCTGGACTTTATATACGTGTTAATTGTTCTTCTCGACATTTACCTTTCAACGTGAAGAAGGCAAGTATTATATCACCTTTTGTTCAGTCTACTGCTGTTCGTTTCTGGCTCTACATCAGCGCTTGTCATGGCTAGGAACTCTGGAAGGCAGAGTAAATAACTCTGGGGCTTCTTCATTCAGGAAATCTTTCCCCCATCAGATGGAAGTTTCAGTTTGAACAGAAAAAGAGCAATTAATCAAGAGAACCATGAAGCAAAATAGAAGAGCTCTCCCCATCCCCTTCCTAAAGAGAAGGAAAAAAGATTGCCAAAAAGTGAGAAGAACTGTATTCTCTTTTGAATCAGGTCCTAAATGTGTGTTTATCTCTTTAAGAGAGGTTCATCCGAGTGGTTACTATAGCAAAACTGAATGCGAAAGGGGGAAATCAGCCACATAATTCCTGAAAAGGTTCTACCCTGTGGAAATGCGTGGTAGAGATTTACACTACATCCAATGTATGATAGAAATGGTCGATTGTGAGTTTGATTTCCTAAATTTATCATTGGCTGAGTTGGTTATTCCAGAATCAGGATATTCTCTAGGCAGAGATGCTGATATAGAACAAAGATATCACATTAGATGAATGTGAGCATATCCTTTGCATCCTATATCGACATGTGGAAATGGAGAACACTTGAGAGGATTTTTTTTTATTTGGGGTGTATTTCTGAGAAATTGTTGTTAAACTTAGTATATACAATAATTTTTATTTATTGGGTAATTTTATTGGCTTTCCTATTGTATATCTTGCGATTCCTCTTACGTGTTTGTAAATTAAATATGTAGCGTTGTTTTACAGGAATAAAGCTTAACAAGTAATACTGTATCATGTGAATTCACGTAATTCTCTCGTCCCAAATTTTAAAAAAAAAATGAATTTTTGCATGGTAATATTGCCCACAAGAGTGAGGGAGAGGGGCAGGCAGACCTATTTTAATTGAGGTGTGAGACAAGTTCCTATAACACAATATTGGATTTAATGCTATTTTGACGCTCTTTAAGATTTTGCCTGATACTTTTCTGAGCATCAAGGTGCAACTTTCTTAATTGCACTGAGACTACTGGAATCAAGATCGGGATTTGAACATTTTGATTTTCATGAAAAAGGAGCATAAGAGTAACTAGAAGTCGTGTCAACCTAGCTTGTTAATTCGTTATTGCTAACACTTTTTTCTCCAGGGTGGTGGGTTAGTCTTCTTAGAACATCATTGTGAAGATAATAAATGCAATCCAATAATGAATAGAGATTATTTATCTTAACATTCATTTATAACTTGTTCTTGGTAATTATCACTGTGTAAAACCTTGTTTTATGTCCCCCCTCATTTAGTTTCATCTCTATTCCCACAGCTTCGAATGGTTCTTCTTGGCAATCAGTATCTTTCTTGATTTTCTGAATGCAGGCAAACACGCATGTTAATGTGCATCAAGATTTGAAAGATGTCAAGCTTTGGCAGGTCTATTAGCTGATGCCATTATCTCTTTAATCTGTTGAACTTAGTTTCACTTTCTAAAGTTGCTATCATCTTTGTTGTGCATGTTAGGTTCACACACTCTTGAAAGGATTGGAAAAGATAGCTGCAAGTGCAGATATCCCAATGTTGGTGTGTGGAGATTTCAATTCAGTTCCTGGAAGGTTTGTCAGCTTTCTTCTTTAATTATATGGTCACTTATTGATACATGTATAGTTTCTATGTGTAAAGCAACCACCTTAGCTCAAATTGCTGGATGCTAATCATTTGAACTAAAATGCAGTGCTCCTCATGCCCTCCTTGCCATGGGGAAAGTTGATCAGATGCATCCAGATTTAGCAGTAGACCCACTTCAAATTCTTCGGCCTGTTAGCAAACTGACACATCAGCTGCCACTGGTATCATCCTAATAAGTCTTAGATGCTTCCAACTACTTATTTGTCTAAACCATGTGAGTCATGTAGTTGCTTAACATTTCTGGTTGTGACGTTCTACTCAAAAAGGTAAGTGCATACTCATCCTTTGCAAGAGTTGGAGTTGGTCTTGGTCTAGAGCAGAGAAGGAAAATGGATCCTGGGACAAATGAACCCCTATTTACGAACTGCACCAGAGATTTTATTAGTACTCATGATTACATATTCTATTCAGGTATCTGTTTGATGTTTTGTGCTGGTCACATTTTATTTCAGTTTGTTTGCAACAAGTCAATATTTGTTATTCTGTTAAATGCTTTTTATTTGTAATTTTATAAATAGCAAATTGGCAATGTTGGAATTATTTTATATGTTTTAAGAGATAAGTTTAATTTGTGCTTTCAGCGGACTCCTTAACTGTGGAGTCGCTGTTGGAGCTTTTGGATGAGGATAGCTTGCGAAAAGATACGGCTCTTCCTTCTCCAGAGTGGTCATCAGATCATATAGCACTCTTAGCTGAATTCCGCTGCAAACCTAGAAATAGACGATGACACTAGGTAAGCAATTTTCTCTGTGTCATTACACATTGCAGAAGAACTACTTTTGAGTATTTTAGTATTAGTACTAGGCATATCCCCATTCCCAGATGAATGTGTTGAAGAGGTTGAATGGTGGACTACATGATAGTGGTTACATAAACTGTATTGTTAGAACACACCAGCCAGCAGTTGAATCAGAAGAGTGAGCTTTCTGGTTTACGCAAGGTAGTTTCTTTTGGTGGTTAATAGAAGTGATTGAGGGAGATTCTTTTAATTTTTAATTATTTCTGGAAGTTAAAATAGATGCAGCATACCCTTCTTAAATTATCTAGACATGCATAGTCTGTTGGCGGAAGTCATATTATTAAGCGCCAGTTTGTTTCACGATATTTTAACATGAAAATAATTTTTTTGACCTTTTTTTTCAAAAAAGTGGGGCCCATTAAGACACAAAGGGTCAAAGATTGCGGCTCACCAACGGTAAAAATTCTGCATAAAATTGGAAACAGACGGGCTAATTTAGGTTTGAATTTTTTAACTGGTTCAATTGAAAAAAACTGATTTAAGTCATTTTAGTATTTTAGTAAAATTTGCTACCAATTTCATAGAACCGTGACACCTGTGGTCGACGTAGATTCTCATCTGGGCTTTGTAAAGTTAGTCTTCCTGAAATAGTTCAAGTCTAGGTAATTCTTCCTAACGTATCTCGTCTAATTACCGTAAAAGAAATGATGTGTGCGTATTATTTTGTTTTCTGCAGGTCTGGCCTGAAGAATTTTAAAAACAGTTGCTGAAACTATTCAAGCATAAAGAAAAGTGATTGTAAGATTGTTGAATCATTTTTCTCAAGTTCATTTTCTAGGTCTATCCTTAGTGGATCTTTAGATTTTAGCTCCTCTGTATCATGCCACCTTTGTCTCATAGAGAAACTTGTGGTGATATCTATTTAATTTCGTCCCTTTTTTGCCTTCAAAAGAAATATAATTTAGTGATGTCCGCTGTGCAATATGACCAGGCATTTTATACACTAGAAATACGATTTTTCCCTGCTGAAAGGGTGGTCAGGCGTGTTGTGGTATTTATTTCTTTTGGATTACTGGGAAAACAGATAAGAAAAAGAATTGAAAGTATTTTTCTTGACTCCCTGCCCTTGTTGCAAGTGAAGATGCGACTTGACCAAACATTGGAGTCCTCTCTTTTGCTTGGCATAATTCTATAGCCCTGTTTCTTATCTTTTTCGTTTCTATGGTTCTTTTGCACCGGAGGATAGTCAACCTCCAACTCAAGTACTCAACCAATGAAGGGAGGAGTACGAGGAATTTGAATCTATACAAAGATTCGGGTTGTTGCGTTTTTTATATCGCAAGTGTAAGATATCGTAACAAATAGTATAGTGGACCCTTGAGTCCAGATATCGTTCACACGAAGATTATATTTTAGAATTTAATCTAATTTTTCCAACTTTTATTTGACAAAAGCAAGTAAATAATTATGATGGTTGTAATTATTTTTTCTAACTGCTTTTAACTAATTTAAAATAGAAAATGATTGCAAACAATTGATGATTAAAAATTCAAACGTGTGATGAAAATTAGGGAAGAATAATTTCATCTATTGATTATATTTATTCTCAATTCAAGATTTATTATTAAATATAGTGCTCGATCGAATTTTTCTATTGTATTCAATTTTCTCTCTCTCGAGTTCTCATTGAATCTATTTAACTAATTCAATTTCATATCTTTATGTAAATCAACTTTAGTTAAATGAAATACTAGTTCTAAGAATTTATATTAAGATTGCAATAACCAGTATATATATCTCTACACGTTGTACTAATTTACTAAATTTTATTATATGGTTTAAATTTCAAGCTCACCTCTCGAATTGTAAAAGACTCACATAATTATCAAATTATTGATAATGTAATTTAATGCATTAAAATCATAATAAAACCAATACATATATAAATAAATCACAACAATTTTGAATAAAAAAAATAAAAGATCACAAGTCGATTAAATTGTTTTCCTTAATATAAAAACTAGTTATTCATATTATAAAAATAAAAACGTGCAAAAGTGGAAAGATATCAGAAAAAGTTAAAAAAAGGTGAAAATTTCTGATGTTTGCAATTCTCTTTCTTTTTCTTCTCCCTCTCTCCTCTTTCTCTCTCTTTTCTCTCCCTCTCTCCCTCTCTCTTTCCTCCTTTTCTTCTCTGTTTTCCTCTCTCTACGTGAATGTCTTTCCTTCCTTTATGTGCTAGGCCGTGTGTGTGTGTTTAATTTGGATCTCAATTAAAATTTTCAATACAAATATATTGATGCTCGTTTAACTCCAACCCATTTAATATATAATTTCTATACAAGGAAGTCATCTTTGAACTTTGCCAAAATTTTATCTACAAATTATAATATAACTTAGGTAGAATTTAATAAAAAAATAATACAATATCATGATTTAAGGCCACGAATAAATGTATAAATTACACTTCTCATACCCAAAACTTGAATATTTGTTTGTCCTCAAACAAAATTAAAACCTAACACAAACACAAACAAACAAACAATGCTAATTAATTAATTGGTGGCCAGTCAATCAAATAAAACAACAAGATTTAGCTAGCTAACCTGATTTTTTATCTCGGGATTGAACTCATAATAACAAATCTATGCACAACTTCAAAATAACAATACAAAAATTAAAATCCACTTTTCCAATGTAAAATCAACGTGTGTGAAGAATTTAGCATAACATTATGAATTCATAAGTTGTTCAATTTTCGACCCTCAATAGTCAAATATGTCCTTTCATCACTCGTAAGATTCACACACCCCTAAACTTATTTTTTTCACTATTTTCCAGTGTGAACTATTGTTGGATTTTTTACTATCCACATCTCTCTAGTTTGGTAAAATTTCACTAATTACAATTCAACATTTCAATAAATAAGGATTCTCCATTAAGTTTGATTGCTTCAATATTTAGGACTTAACTAAGTTAACAATCTCTTTTCAAAAGTCAAATTTTCTCAAATAAGTATTGAGACTTAACTAATGCATTAGCGCGTCTTCTGTTTCATGGACATGCCTTTTCTGATTTTTTTTCACTATGAGTAATTTTTTTCTTTATTTGAAGCATTATCTCCTTTAAGTTTTCTAAATGATCCATGTAACAAGCTTTCGGTCGATAACTCCCATATCAGATGACCATAGGGCATCAGATTTTAAAGACCCTTGCAGGTTTAATTGCTCGAGTCATAAAGGTTACGAATGGAAATTTTCTAATAAAATATTTTTTATATCTTGATCAGTGCAATGTTCCTTATTTAATACAAATTCAAGTAAAACAACTTCTAACTTGAGATTTTCACACAATTGCATCATATTGACCTTAATCAATCCACACAAGATTTTTAATTTCACACATGGAATTCATATTTATCTCAACATATTCCTACAACAGTGAAATCCTCCTAAACTATTCTAAATTTGGTCCAAGAATGTAAATTTTAGTATATAGAAAACACTAGTGTTTGAATAGATCTTCAATCTTCTTCATTGATGTTGTTCTTACCTTCCTTTGATTTCTTGAATTATGCCCCCACTTTGCCTCCTTCAATTGTGTGTTGAACCCCCCCCCCCCACCCCCAAAAAAAAGTCTTTAGGGTTGTATTTATATCATCACGAAGGGTTGGAGTCATGTTGGGCAAAGAAAAGAGTCCAAAAAAATCAAAAACCTATTTCTCGCACAGCGACGCCTCGATGCCCAATATGGGCTCTGTGACGCTCATGATTCTGTTGAATTCAGTAACGTGGGTACTACGACGCCCATCTTCGGGCGTAAAAACTGCATTGCGCGTCCTTTAGTATTTTTATCATAAATTTTTTTTCTCCTGATATCCGATTGAGGTGATTTAAGATGCTTTGGAAAGACAACTCAAAGTGCTACAACTTTGCTTCATATATTATTTTCCAATTCGAATGTTTTCTATATAAAAAATGAGTCTCAATATGAGACTGAAAATTCAGAGCATAATTTTTTCGATTGGAAATAGATGAGTGATCATACTTTACCTATATTTCATCCATTTGACTTCTTTCTTCATCCAATTGACTCCTAGCACTTTCGAATCTTCATTGTGAGGTCCGACACAACTTTGGAGTATTTTCACTTTAGTCCCCGAACTTTAGATCTCTTACAATTTAGCACGTTTCTCAAATTTGCTAACTCTTACTTATTTCCTTCAATTTCATCAACCTATATTACAACATCAAAATATACATTAAAGCGTTCTAAAACTCGTGAAATAAGTTAAATATCAAGTTTAGATAATATATAAAGTATGAGTGAAATACACTCATTAAATAAGTGTATAAACTATACTTATCATGGGCCAAATTGCTTGCTTGGTACGAAAATACTATTTCGGACTAGCTTGAGACAAGTATGATGTGTTTTATAAGGTAAATTTGATTGAAAGATATATACAATTTAGGCCAATTAAAATGGCTAAAATTGTCTGATTAATGAAAACCAATTTAAAATCTCACGCAAGGACTGTACGTGACAGTACTAAAGGCAAAATACAAATCCGAATCTTATTAATTGTGTGATCGACAGGATATATCTTGGATAAAGTTAGCAATTCATCCTAGGCCTCAAATTCTGGAAAGATTGTTTACTCTCTAGCAATCTTGCAAAGTGCTCAACTGTGCAAGAGTTGCAATTTTCATTTAGATACAACTGGTAGTAAGATTTATTATCAAAAGGTTTTGAGCAACCTAAAATGTTCAATATTGATGTTTAGTATTAAATCCATTGTCAGTGCCGGCTCTCAAACCACCGGTCCACCACTAGAGAGCACCGAGTGGACAATACTGCACTAATGCTTATTTTCAGTAATACACATTTTGGCCGAATGATACTGCCGTGGTATACTATATGCTATGCCTGAGAGTCTGGACCGGCTGGTTTTGAGTTGCCGACAATTGTCATGTTTGGCCAGGAGTCTGCTTCATATCGAACAGAGATATGCTGCAACGGCTGCCATCTGCACGAAGATTAAGGATGCAATTATAAACGAGTTTATGAACCAATAAATGAGAAGTTTTCGACTTCAATAAATGAGAAATTTTAATAGGGCATACTGATAATAATGAAGAGAACCTTTGCAAAAGCCTTTGGCGGATAGTTTGGGATCCACACACTGCTTCACTTTATATGATATGTAATTGCATAATATACTAAAGCTAAGAATGATATGACTAACTAAATATAAATTTCTTGAATAGTATCACGCCTTAAATAATGTGAGGGAAAAGGAAAAAGAGGAAAAAGTATAGTTCTTAGTAAGAAACATTTTGATGAAAAATGCTATAGTAGAGGACGCACAATCACCTAAAGATTCTTTCAGAACCAATTATTTCCTTTATATAGTAGATCAAACAATTAGATCACTTGAACGAAGGTTCAATCAATTCAATTCATATGGAAAAAAAATTGGATTTATATTTTCTTCTGACAAGTTAAAACTCATTGGATGATGCTAATTTGAAAGCGGATTGTGATTATCTTGACATTGATGGTGAAGATTTGTTTCAAGAGTTAAAACATTTTGCGACATCTTTTACCAAAAGAAATAAAACGGCTTTTGATATATTGACTTATTTGAAGATTGAATTGCTTTCCGAATACATTTATTGTTTATAAAATATTATTGACAATTCTTGTTGCTGTTGCATCTGTCGAAAGAAGTTTTTCAAAATTAAAGTTATTAAAATATTATTTACAACCAACCATGTTACAAAAGCGATTGAATGACTTAGCTTTGATATGTATTGAACAAGATTTGCTAGAACTTGTTGATTACGAAAGTTTAATAGTGAGTTTGCTTCTAGAAATCCGAGGAGATTACATGATTTATTGCACTTCGAGGTTTATGTAAAGTTTTAATGAAAGTGGAAGAAGAAATGGCGGGAAAAGAGAATTTGTTATTCAGTTGAAAGAATGAAAAATTCCACCTGATAACTCTGCCGCACATGTATATATACAGAGACTAACAAATCCTAACCAAAAGAATCAAAATGCAATACATAAATAGCCCTACACTAATATAGTTTAATACTCCACCTCAAGATGGGAAATGTATATTTAATACTCCCATCTTGCTCAATAACAATCTGAATTTTGTTTCTCGTAATGGCTTGGTTAGAAACTCAACTACCTGCTCATGTGAAGACATATACATCATTTTCACTTCTACTGCTTGAACCTTATCTCTTACAAGGTGGCAATCGATTTCTATGTGTTTGGTTCTTTCATGAAACACCGGGTTGCTAGCAATGTGTATGACTGACTGATTATCTCAAAATAGTAAAGCTGCTATGGTATATAACACTTAAATCTGTAAGTAAGTTCTTCAGCCAACTTAACTCACAAACTACAGCTGCCATGGATATCTATATTCTCCCTCAGCAGAAGATCGTGAAACTGTGTGTTGTTTTTTATACTTCTAGGATACCATTGAACTTCCCAGAAATATGCAATAGCCAGTGACGGATCTTCTTGTATCTGAACAAGCGGCCTAGTCTGCATGACAAAAGCCCTTAAGGTGCAAATCAGACTTGCTGTTAAAGAACAACCATTGTCCTGGTGTACCTTTCAAATATCGTAGCACATGATAGGCTGCATCTAGATGATGTTGTTTTGGTGATTGAAGGAACTGGCTCAGCACTTGTACAACATAAGACAAATCAGGTCTTGTTATTGTCAATTATAGAATCCTTCCAACCAGTCTTCAATTCACACTTGGGGCTGCAATAGTTTCTCATTCATCATTGATTAATCTTAAGTTGTGTGGCAAAGGACTTTGTGCTGATTTGGCTCTAAGATAACTTGCATTCGCTAAAACCTCTAGAGCATATTTCCTTTGACAAATGGATATTCTTGTTGAATTTCTTGCTACCTCAAGACCTAGGAAATATTTCAGAATTCCCAAATCTTTCAACGTAAATTGTGAACTCAACAGCCATTTGAACTGCTCAATATAAGCCAAATCATTTCCACCAATGATGATATCATCTACGTAAATGAGAAGCACAGTGTATGAGCAGCCATCTTGTTTGCTAAATAAGAAATAATCAGATTTTGACTGCCTGAAGTCTTGTGAGAGAATATATGAAGTTAGCTTAGTATTCCACTTCCTAGAAACTTGTTTGAGTCCATAAATAGACTTATTTAGCTTGCAAACGAATTGTTCACCATTCTTCCCTTACTGCTTATAACCCGAAGGTATCAACATATATACTTCCTCATCCAGTTCACCGTGAAGAAAATCATTTTGATATCCAATTGATGAAGATGCCATTGCTTGTGAGCTGCAACAGTAAGAAGAGTTTTCATTGTAACTAATTTTGTAATAGGGGAAAAAGTTTTTCATAGTCTAGGCCAGCTTGTGGCTACAAGGCGAGCCTTCTTCCTGTCCTCGGTGCCATCTAAATTAAGCTTGAATTTGAAAACCCACTTACAAGTGACAAGCTTTTTATATGCAGGTAGCCTATTGACAGTCCAGGTGTTGTTAAAAACAAGAGCATGATATTCAGACTCCATGGCTTTGCACCAATCTGAATGCTTGGATGCTTCAGCAAATGACTGAGGTTTATAGACAGTGGATAAAGCACATGTGTAATGTCATTGAGCAGGAGACAACACGATATAATCCAGGTAGTCCAAAAGGGAATATTGCTTGCCAAATACAGAACATTTCTCCATAGATTTCGACTGGGGAATAAGTACTTGAGAAATCAAACTACAATGATAATCATGTAGATAAGAGGGAGCTCGTTTTGGCCTGGAAGATTTTCGTGTAGGTATTACATGTGGTGAAGAAGAAACTGAAGGAGAAACTGCAGGTGAAGGTGAAGATAGATCAAGGAGAGATGGAGTGAGATTAAGAGAAGTTCTTGCATTGGGAAGATTTGAAGGTGAAAGAACCTGATAATGTGTTGAAATGGAATCTGTAGAAGGAAATGAACTATCAATAAATTGATAAGGCTTAGCTAGAAAAATGACAAGATCAGATTGTGAAGAAACTATAGATTTAAACAAAGAATGAAGGAAAGTAGGATGATGAAAAGGAAATATAGTTTCATAGAAGAGAACATCTTTGGAGACAAAAGTTGTGTTAGTTTGAAGGTTATACAATTTATATGCCTTCATGCCATATGGATAACCAAGAAAAATACAAGGTACAACCCTTGGATCAAACTTAGTTTGATGTCTTTTCAAGGTGGGGCATAACAGAGACATTCAAAAACCTTAAGATGAGTATAAGATGGTGTGGTGTGATAAAACATTTTGTAAGGAGACTTGTTTGCAAGGACAATAGTTGGTGTTCGATCGGTAATGTGTGTAGCAATTAAAATACAATCTCCCCAAAATTGATGAGGTAAATTTGCCTGGAATTTAATGGCCTTTGCAATGTTAAATATGTGTCGATGTTTTATTTCTACCACATCATTTTGTTTTGGTATTTCAACACAACTCAACTGGTGTATGATGCTTTTGGAAAGGCAAAATTCATTCATGTGAAATTCAAAACCATTATTAGACCCGATGATTTTTATGCTGCATTGAAAGTGTGTTTATATAAGATTAAAGAAAGATTGGATAATGGATTTGGTTTGAGATTTGTCCCGCATGAGATATGCCCATGTCATTCGGCTAAAATCGTCTACAATAGTAATAAAATACTTGGATCCATCTAAGGAAGTAATAGAGTATGGCCCCCAAATGTCACAGTGGATGATATCAAACATTTTGGAATCCTTTGTGTTACTGTTTGGAAAAGGTGGCCTGCGTTGCTTGGCCATAGGACAAATATTGCAATGTAAATGCTTATTGACTGTGATTATATGAGTAAATTTATGTAGAATCAATAACTTGGAAATGGGAACATGCCCAAATCGACAATGCCAAAGATCAATATTAGAATTAAGATAACTATTGCTCATTGAGCTACAAGCAGTGTAATTAGATTTATTACATTTTAAACAGAAAGCAGGACTATAACTGATGCTATGAGAAACTACAGAATTCATATTAGAATATAGTTTGAGCTGAGAAGATTGATGTGAAGATGGAGCATTGAATCAATGATCAGATTGTTGAAGATAATATAGTCCATTCTCAAGATTGCCTATCCCAATCGTTCTCCATATTGAAAGATCCTGAATAAAGCAATAAAGATGAATGAATATTAGGCAGCAGTTATGTTTTTTTAAGTGTTTGTTTACTGACAAATATCAAGTTGAATTTAAAACTTGACACAACTAACACATTTGATAAAACCAATGTAACAGATAATTTCACTGTGCCAACATGTGTCACTACAGCATTGTCATCATTAGGTAGCCTCACTGATGTACTAACAAGGGCAGTCACAGTGGCCAAATGTCTAACCAAACAAACTATGTGTTCTGAAGCCCCTATATCTATGATCCATTAATCTATGCCTATAGAAAAAATTGAACAGATACGGTTACATGAAAAATCAAATGCATTAGGCACTGAGGATGATGAAGAGGACACATCTTGGGACTTGTGATTAGGCTGGT
This sequence comes from Fraxinus cuspidata, assembly GCA_903798385.1. Taxonomy (NCBI): domain Eukaryota; kingdom Viridiplantae; phylum Streptophyta; class Magnoliopsida; order Lamiales; family Oleaceae; genus Fraxinus; species Fraxinus cuspidata. The sequence goes on from CAIGRP010013308.1 coordinate 19,524, forward strand.
GAGTGGAGCTGGATAGTTGTCCTTGCAACTGTGACATCGGCATAGAAAAAATTTGTTGGCACTGACTTAGAGTAATTGTGAGATGTGAAAAATAATTTATCACATCTAAATTATTACAATGCGATGCCTGTCCAACAACACTTGCAACTGGTGTGATTCCTTTACTAAACCTATGGCCAGGAGGATATCCTATCAACTTGTAGCATTTTCCTTTAAGATGCCCAAGCTTACCACAATAACTACACACATGCCTTTCCCTTTTCTGGAATTAATTTAGTAACATATCTCTCTGAGTGCTAAAAGGTTTTTGCACTATTCTTCTAGCAAAAGCTGCATCATCAAAATTATGTTGTTTCTTAACAGCAACCTCCTTCTGCCTCTCGTGTTGTATAATCAGTGCAAAAAGTTTATTCAATGGGGGTAAATGATCCATTAGAAGGATTTGACTTCTGAAACCAGAGAATTGTTCGTCTAGCCCCATGAAGAACTGCATAACTTGATCTTCACACTTGTAATCAGTGTTGCTAACACCTGGTCTGTAATTATCCAACTCTTCCCAAACTCCTTTGAACAAGTAAGAATCAACTGAGCTATTTGCCTGTGAAATCGAAGCAATCTGCTTCTTTAATTCATGTATTCGAGGACAATTACCTTGACTATAACAATCTTGAAGCTCAATCCAGATTTTCCTTACAAAATCCTTGCGCACAACACTTGGATAAAGCTCCTTTGGAATGAAATTTATGATCCAAGAGGAAACCACATGATTGCACCTTCTCCAAGCACCGTAAAGAAGATCATCTTGCGACGGTTTAACAATTGATCCATCAATGAATCATTCTTGTTTTTCACTCTAAATGTCATAGTAGCTGCATGGCTCCACATTGCATAGTTTCCTTCAGTGAGCATAACTGAGATGAGTTGCATCCATGTGTTATCACCATAGTGAAGATAATAAGGATTACTCTGATTGCTTATGAATTGATTAACTATAAAATTTACATTTCCAGCAACAATTTCTCCAGTTGATGACTCGATGGGTGAATTGATGTGATCGAACTGATTTTGAATCTTCACTTGAACGTTGGAATCCGCCATTGCAGATAAGCTTTAAGATCTGATACCATGTATAATTGTAATGAGAGTGGAAGAAGAAATGGCAGGAAAAGAGAAAATTTGTTATTCAATTGAAACAATGAAAAATTCCATCTAATAACTCTACTGCACATGTATATATACAAAGACTTTCAAATCCTAACCAAAAGAATCAAAATGCAATTACATAAATAACCATATACTAATATGGTTTAATAGTTTACATGCGGTATTTGATGTTTTTTATTTCAAGATTTGCACTTATGAATTTGCACAAAGAATTTAGTGGTTTGGATGATTCTTTGTTGATGACATATGAATTTGGATGAAGTTTAGGAGGTGCTTTTGAGCTTTACTCGTACTTTACTTATTCACGACATTTAAAAAAATAAACAGTATTTAAATTTCATAATTTTGCAATGAATAAAGCCGGCCTTGAATTAACTTGATTCATGTAAATTAGGGCGATAGGTTGAGGAGACGATGGTGCAAGGAGATGAGGGTAGAATGCAAGAGTATTGTCAATCAATAAAATATGTTTGCGCTTTAAAGGTTAAGGGGCGAGTTCGAACAATAAGAAATAAATTTTATAAGCTTTAAGACGAAATATGTTATCATTCCACACGAGTTGTGGTGTGAATGTGTCAAGAGCGAGATAATGTGCTGATGAGATAGAGGAAGACAAATAAATGTTGAATTAATATACATCATTCATTCCACAAATATAAGCTTGCTTTCATTTTTTATTTGTTCATTAATAATGAGAAATTATTAAATAATTAATTATTTAGAAGTTTCCCCACCTTCTAGACCCTTCTAAATTAACCCTCTTTTATCTTCCGAATATTATTTACCACTCCCAATCTCTAGACCCTTTTTCTTTTCGAACCCTCTAGATTTCCTCTCACTTAAATTCACCTACATTGAAGTCACCTCTACACACATACAGAGAGAGAACTAAATCGCACAAAATGGCACGATTGGGAGAGGGAGACAAGCGGTGGATCGTGGAGGACCGTCCCGATGGCGCCAATGTCCACAATTGGCACTGGGCGGAGACGGACTGCCTTGAATGGTCAAGAAATTACCTAACTAACCTTCTCTGCAATGAACCCATCCTTAATGGAGCGGGAAATTTCTATATACGTATCAAAGATCTTGCAAAACTTGAGGGTGAGGCCTATGTCAATGTCAGAAAGGGTAAAATTATTCCTGGATACGAGCTCCATTTGGTTCTTTCTTATGAGGCCGAGGCAAAGGATTCTGATGGCAGTTCTGTATTACGTACTGAGGGATCTGTTGAAGTGCCGTATATTTCGGACGAGAATGCTGGAGAGGATCCGGAGATTAAAATTTCGATTAAGGACGATGGGCCGATTGGGAAACGATTGAAAGAAGCATTTGTCGCGAAGGGTAAGCCGTTTGTGTTCGAGAAAATTAGGCAGTATGTTGATGCAATGGCGAAAGGTGGGCCTGCAAAGGATGATTTGGAGGTCAAGAAAGTCGCCCCTAAGAAACCCTCGGCGAGTAATAGTAATAAAACTGTGGATAATAATTCTGCGAGCAGAACGAGTACTAGAAAGGAAAAGCGGGAAGAAGGGTTTAAGACGATAACAATGAGTGAGAAGTTTAGCTGTAGAGCGAGGGATTTGTATGAGATATTGATGGATGAGAATAGGTGGAAGGGGTTTACACAGAGCAATGCGCGGATAAGTAAGGAGGTCGGAGGGGAATTCAGTATTTTTGACGGGTCAGTTACGGGGACCAATGTTGAGCTTCAGGAAGGCAAATTGATTGTTCAGAAATGGCGGTTTGGGAGCTGGCCTGATGGCATGGTGTCCACGGTATGTGATTTGCTAAAAGTTTTTCTTATCTATTTATAAAATTGACAATGCATTTCGGAATTTGTATGTGAAATTGCTAAGTTAAATGGATGAGCAGCCAGTGATAAATGTTAAATGTTTGTTTTCTTATGGGTCCATATATGTTTTGTATGTCTATGTAGAGCTAAGGTTAGCTTATGTGGAGTTTATCTCAACTATCTTGGCATTTTTTATTAGCTGTCTGAATAGTTGATTTGTCAGTGTGAAATATGCATTTCTGCATAGTATTTCTAGGTTTCAATTGGAATCTATCTACTAAAGAAATGTGGATGCTTGATCGTGCAGGTGCGGCTTACTTTCGACGAGCCTGAATCCGGGGTGACAATTCTCCATCTCTCACACACTGATGTTCCTGAGGAAGACAGGTTGGTTTGATTGGTTACATATTTTATTTGGTTGTTGAATTCTGTAAAAGAACAGCTCTGATGTTGATTCTTGATGCAGATATGGAAATGCTACTGTTGTCGAAAATACTGAGAGGGGATGGCGCGATCTTATTTTCAACAAGATCCGGGCAGTCTTTGGTTTTGGAATATGATTTTTCTCAGTTTCGGATTTAGTTACATGGTCTTTATGAGTATCAATATAAATGATTTTCTTTCAGACCATACTTAACATGGTTGTAACCAATTGTTTTTTTTTTTTTTTTGTTATTGGGCGCTTTGGGCTCCTGATGATGCTTTGATCAAATCCAACTTTTGCTATTGATTGGTTTTCAACTGTAGAAGCCAATAGAATGCTTTTGATTCTTTCTTGAAAATGTTGGAGTAATAATTAGCTTACTTTTGAGTTCAGCCAAAAGAAATAGCTATCCAATAAGCCAACTATTATATGTGACCTCTAACAGCATTATTTCTCACTTCATTTAACTCGTACAATTAACCACAAATACTTCTAAAATATGAGGTATGACAATGTGTTCTAAAAACTAGTTTTATTTCCATTTTTTTCCTTGTTGTTTAAATGGTTGGATTTGATTTCAAATAATTTTGAGTGTTGAAACTTAAATCGAAATGTCGATGGGTTCACATGGATCTAACAATTCTCTATTATCGGGATGTTGAGCTTACATTGATTTATAAAGTTTGTTGCCAATATTAGTTCAGACGTTGCTTTGGCTGAGTTGTTAAGGCGTGTGCCGGGGTTTCACGCGAGAGTTCGAATCGCTCAGCCTATGTCAGTGTCTCACTTTTCATCTTTACTGTTCTTACTTTTACTTTAGTTATTTTGGACCGGAAATCATAAGTTCGACAAAGCCATTATCCCCCAGAATTTGTTTTCTATTTTTGCTACATGCATATTGATTTCTAAGCATTATGATCAATGCCAAACCTATTAAATTATATTCGGGGACGTATTACTTCACACGATAACATATTTTTCTTCAAAAGATTGCTTAATACTTTATAATCTCCGTGCACATTGAATATATATTTAATATAAAATTCTCTTTCGAAAATCATATTTACTTATTTATCATTTCTCCAACTTCTTCTATTACATGCCCTGCTTTGTGCCCTCCAATCACTCCATTTCGCCATCTTTCCATAGCTGCAAGTGCGAAATAAAACACACAAGTGGCATTTTCGTTATCTAATTACCATAGTAGCTTATAATTTAGTTAGAAGTGTCTTTGTAGGATTTCGTAGACCTTACTTTATACTATATATGTACTAGTTATATTCATAATATATGTAATTACGGGTTGAATAGAGTAGCGTATTACAATATTGATCTTGACAAATGAGCATGAATCTTATTAGCACAATATTCTCTTAAATTTCTAGCTAGAAAATATTCAAAACTGATTTTGAAATTAGATTTGATTTTGAGGTTTTGTTGTTGTTGTGGTGTAAGTGGTGGACCTAGTGAATGAAGATGGTGATGGTGAGGAAAAGCGATGTTGGGGGTGGCAGTTAGATGGTGGTGATGTCGTGATTGTTCGATTGGAAACTATTGGTTTTGAGGAAGCTAAATGCTCAATTTTTCTCCAAATTCTTGAAGGAGCTACTGATTTTGAGGCGATGGTGGTGCCTAGTTTTGAAACGGCGTTGGAATTGGAGGTTGAGGCGGTGGTGTTTGTGGTGGCGATCGACAACTGTAATTGGAATTTTTCGGAATTTATTGCTTTTTTTTTCAATGGAGGGGGTGAGAAGAAGATGATGGTTTTATTTTTATTTTTTCAATTATTTTATTTGAAAAATAGCTAAGTTTACTAATTTGCCCTTTGTAAACAATCAAAATTATTTTTGGGGTCAACTAACAAAAATCATCAAGTTGGACTTCAAGTAGAATTTCTAAAAGATTTGATACCATGTGTGGCACAAATGAAAGATTTGAATCAAATTTGCTATTAAATGAAATGTTTGATACTGTGGCTGCAATTCTCCCTTAATGATTTGGTCATTAATCTTTAAAGGCTCTTTTAGTTGATAAAAAATGTTTCCGGGAATTGTCTAAAATTCCACAAGACAAGGTAGCATGAAATCAGCCAACCATTTGGGTCACACTTTGAGGCGGGTACTCTTTATTTAAAGAGTACCTTATGCATTATAGGATAACATTTTTAAATATAGGGAGTTAAAATTTTTATGCACTCCAATAATACTCAGTATTTTAGCTCTTCATTTTGCTTTTCGCAATAAACATTTATTGATTTCTCCTATATTTTCTTTATATATATATATATATATATTTATGACCAATCAATTTAAATGTGATTTGAATAGTTTTAAAAAAATAGAATATTGAAATATGTGTTACGCCTCTATACACGATGACCCTCATATGGTCTCAATCATATTGCGTAACAAACGGTTTGGTGGTCTCACGCCATGTACATTAACATGAGGCAAAGCTGGACCGACCCTTAAGCGCGGACGACCCAGTTTTCCTGCTAAGCGAAGCTGGACCGACCCCATTACGTGCAGACTCCATGGAAAGACACAGTCCAGGACGAGGCGGTGAAGAGAGTTTAAACAGATCTTGTATTATGAGATTGACAAGACAACTTACAGCCATCGTCGCCAACCTATTTGGTCAAGTCTAAGGCCGCAAGCTAGGCCTTAGGGATACAAAAATAGTATTAGCATTTAAGGCTTTGATTTATTGATGCCTATGACGAGAAAGGTCAGTCATTTGGATGAGGCCAAGCACATTGTCATCCAAGGCCTTCATTCATCTTGCCCAAGTATAAAAGCTCACACTTACTGCCATCCAAAGGTAATGAAAGTTTAGACTCTCAAAGCTATAATCTTCCTACCATACCTTCTACTTATTTCCCCCCAAAGCCGACCCCCTTTTTATATTGGAGGCTCATGTTCAAAACACTTCCACGCTCGTACATCTATTTCTCCAACTGTCTTGACTGTCGGAGTGCGTGCGGTCAACTCCACCCCCTCTAATGAAGGCCACGTGTGACTAACGATTTGTCAAAGTTTGCATGGACGTGAGAGACTATTGTTACAGACCACGTCTTTTTCTTCTTCAAACTCGAAAGTCCACGCATTATATGAATAATCATACCTGGACTTCAGGGACTGTTGTTATGCTTCTATACTTGATGGCCCCAACGTGGTCTTAACTATCGTACGTAGCAAACGGTTTGGCGGTCCCACACCATATACACTAAGCGCAACTAGACCGACCCTCAAGCGCGGATGGCCCACTTTCCCCGTGAAGCGAAGCCGTACCAATCCTATTATATGCAAACCCCGTGGGAAGAGCAAGTCCAGGACAAGGCAGTAAAAAGAGTTTAAACAGATCTTGTATTATGAGATTGATAAGACAACTTGCTGCCGTCGCCATCGCCGCCAACCTATTGGTCAAGTCCAAAGCCGCAAGCTAGGCTTTAGGGATACAAAAAAAGTATTAGCATTTAAGGATGTGATTGATTGATACCTATGACAAGAAATGTCAGTCATTTGGATGATGCCACCTTCATTGCCATCTAACGGCCTTCATTCGTCTTGCCCAAGTATAAAAACTCACACTTAGTACCTCTAAATGTAATGAAAGTTTAGACTCTCAAAGCTACAATCTTTCTACTATACCTTCTACTTATTTCTCCCTAAAGTCGACCCATTTTTATATTGGAGGCTCACGTTTAAAGCTCACCCACACTCATACGTCTATTTTTCTAACTAACTTGATTGTTGGAGTGCGCGTGGTCAACTCCACCCCCTTCGGAGAAGGCCACGTGTTGTCCAAGTGTGCAGGAACCAAACTTACATGAACGTGAGAGACTCTGGGGATATGTTGACATATCATTGGTACATATTTTAGGGTCAATATAACTTACTAAATGCAATCATTGAATAAAGATTGAGTTTGACTCTCTATTTTAAAGTACCTCTAAGAAGCTCTTTATAAATAGTATCTTATGCATTATTGAAAGCTTTTTTAAATTTGGAGAACGGAAATTTTTATACAATCCAACAATACTCTCTAATTTGGTTATTCATTTTTGCTTTTCTAAAAAGATTATTGATTTTTTTTCTTGTATTTTATTTAACATAATTTTTTATATGTTAATAATCAATAAATTTAAATGTAATTTAAATAATTTAAGTAGATGTATTGAAATCTGTAACTTATTAAATGTAATCATTGTACATTTAAAATAGTTATTGAGTTCAGTTTTCTAAAAAGTTAAAATAGAGTGTGTTATATTTGTGACTCAAAATCCATGTGATTTGGAAGTTTGACATTTAGGAAGTTTAGATAATTTTGGTTTTGAAGTTCGGTTTGATAAGAGATCAAATTTCATCATGGATTGAGAGTTTGATTGGGAAAATGACTTGGAATGTATAAAAACATGTTTGGAATGTTTTGGGATAAAACTAGGGCTTTGAGATGTGGCAGCTCGGCGCAGATAACGCAAAAATACAGTAGAAGGGCCGGCGCTGGCGACACTTGTTCAGGGGGAATTTTACCTATGTTTAGTTTTTGACACGATTTTGTGTTCTACTTAATTCATAACTCTAAGATTTGGCTCCTATAAATACTTCACAAGGTGTAGGCTCTTTAGAGACTCAAGATAACAATTATTGTATATTTTAGAAACTTGAGAGAATCAAATCTTGTAAAGACAAATTTAATTTCTTAGTATAATAAATTCTCCTCATCTTCCACATAAATTTTGGTGTTGTATGATCCATTATTTTCAAATTGTTCATATTATTCTCGTCTTTAATTATTTGACCGGATTCTCAAGAAGTGGTATAAAAGTGATTATGGTATCTTGGTTGGTTTCCAACAAGTTGTATCAGAGCTCAAGGTTTTTTGACGGTTTCTTGGGAGGCCCAAATTGATTATTAAATCGAGGTTTGCTGAAAGTCAATTGTTTCAGGTATGCCAACTATGAAATTTGAAAAATTCTCTTTTGGATTGCAACATTAAATTTTGTTATGGTAGATTTTTATTTGGATGCTGGAGGAGAAACAATGTAAGGATCTGTTATATATCTTGGAATATTCGATGATCACTTTGGATGTAGATGCATCTTATGGTTTGATAAGCGGTAACTTGGGTAGAGTTGATTGTGATCGGGTTATTCGTGGTGATTCGAACAATGATATTCAAGAATTTTCCAAGGGTAGCACCGTTGCACTGCCTGTTCAGTGGTAAATTTCACCGTTTGTTTGGGTTTTAATGCGATTTTGTATTCTACTTCATCCATAACTCAAAGATTTGACTTTTATAAATACCCCACAAGGTATAGGCTCTTTAGAGACTCAAGATAACAGTTAGATCATTATTGTATACATTAGAAACTTGAGAGAAATGTTTAACTTTCGATTGAGATAATCAAATCTTGTAAAAACAATTTTAGTTTTTTGATATAATAAATTATCCACTTCTTCCACATAAATTTTGGTTGTCATGTGATCCATTATTTTTTGTATTGTTCATATTATTCTCGTCTTTAATTATTTGGTCGGATTCTTAACAAGTAATATCGGAACAATTATGATGTCTTGGTTGGTTCCCAACAATCCGTTGAAGGTTATTTTTAAGCATTAGACCATTTCAAAGAGATTCCATAAATACAAAATACTCTTTATTTTAGATAGACAATACTTAAAAAGAAGTCAAAATTTAGCGGGCATTTCTATTTTTAGAGAGTCAAAAATTTTATATACTTCAAAAAGTTCTCTATTTTGATTCTTCATTTTATTTTTTTCAAGAAATATTTATTGATTTCCTTTCAAGTTTTATTTAACATAATTTTTTATATGTTTATTAACCAATCAATTTAAATGTCGTTTGAATAGTTTAAGAAGTAAATGTATTGAAATTCGTGATTTATGATATACAATCATTGTAAATTAAGAATATAGAGTGAGTTTGATTCTTTAGATTTGAAAAGCCAAACCCACTTTCCATTTTAAAAAGTCAAAATAGAGAGCATCTTAGATATCATTTTTAAGCATTGACATTCTAAAATAAAGAGTTTTGTATTTAAAAAGTCTCTTAAAAATGCTTTTCAATCTTTAAAATAATTATAATTTTGTATTAAGAATCTCTGAAGATGCTCTTAATAAACTAATGTTGACGCAAAAGTATAACACACTCTCTCCTTCACACGCGACGGCCTAGCGCTGTTCTTGTTGGATTTTAAAGTTTAAAGAACAATCTAATTCATAAGTGGTAATTCATTTGAACCTATCCATCTTAAAAGCAAAATGTTTGTTGTACATTACTATTTTTATTATTTTTTACGAATTGATGAGGTACAAAAATAAAGTGGGAATTTTTTATTTGATTAATGAGATTTTTGACTCAATCAAATATCGTCACCTCATCCGTTGATAAACAAATATGTAAATTATGATGCACATGTAGTACAATTAATTTTAAAATTTGAGTAACTATTTCAATTTTAGATGGATAGATCACTTGTTTAAACTTAATAACCCATGTTTGATGGCTATTATTTTGAGAAAATAAAGTTTTGAATAATGAGTTTTTAGAGAATGTGTAGTTAAAATGTAGGAGAAAATTTGAATTTACGTGTAAAAATATTTGTAAATACGTAATTGAAAAATATGTATGAGAATTAAAGAATTTTAAAATAATAATTGTCAAACATCACAAAACTCAAGANTTTTAAAATAATAATTGTCAAACATCACAAAACTCAAGAGTCATTTCTCTTTGAATCACAATCCCCAACTCTCCGCTACCATCTCTTGTATTTCCCGTGTGGCTCCCAAATCTTTGTAGTAAAAATGTTATTCGTAAATTCCATATATACTTAGTGTGTCAATCCCACACTGTAAAATAAAAAAAATTGTCAAAATTAATGT
>CAIGRP010013311.1:0-32262 GCA_903798385.1 Fraxinus cuspidata
AAGAAAATACAAGTCAAGATGAAGTTGTAAACATGTGCTTCATGGCCATTGAAGATGAGGCAAACACAAATGACATTCCCTTCTAAATGACTTCATTTTGACCTTGGCATTATAGTACCGTGCCATTTTTCTCTGGTAGGATGCCAGCTTTATTTGCGAATCATCCATCCTTTATTCAAGAAAATCAAGTATACATCGTATTCTCTCGTCATTGGATATTCATTGAAGTGCAGATGGTGAGGTAAAGGAAGGTCAACTTCGGCTGGGCTCATAGCCTCAACCCCATACGCCATAGAGAAGTGGTTTCTCCCATTGCAGTTCGACTGATGGTGCGAATTGCCCATAACAAATGGGGGAGTTCATCCACCCATGTCCCTTCCAATGCATCATGTTTCTTTTTCAAAAGGTACTTGATGGTCTTGTTAACTATCTCAACTTGACCATTTGCTTAGGGATGGTGAGGGGAAGAGAAATGCTTCTTGATACGAGTTCATCACATAAGTCTCTAACATTCTTGTTGTCGAATTGTTGCCCATTGTCTATTACGAGTGAGTAGGAAATTAACAAATGATGTTTTTCTAGATGAACTTGGACGTGCTCGCCTCAATTATTTTTGTCAATGGTTTTGCCTCGACCACTTAGTAAAGTAGTCGATGGCGATAATCACATGGCTAGCACTTCCTTTCTCTTTTGGCATGGGGCATATTAGGCCAACTTCCCATTTAGCAAAAGGCTAGGGACATGATACCACAGTAAGTTCCTGCGACGATTGCCTTTGAATGTAGGAGAAACGTTGACATTTGTCACACTTTCTTACAAACTGTACTGGGCTTCCTAGAAATACACCAACCCCAGATCCCATTTCTCTAGAAGATCCATCAACAACAGTTTCTAGGCTGGTAGGGGTCTGCTGGTTCTATTACAACATTGATGTCCATTGCCTGAGTGAATTTTGCTATGAAGTGTGCCACTCCTTGTCCTTTATTGAAGTTCTTGCCTGATATAAATGTCGAATTCACTTAATTCCACGGCCCATTTCATTAGTCTTCCTGAGGCATTCGACTTTTGGAGCACTTTTTTGAGGAAGAGGCTTATCAATACTTGTATACTGTGGGTCTCGAAGTATGGCCTCAACTTCCTAGAAGCAACCATAAGAGACAAAGCAAGTCTTTCCATATCAATGCAACAAAACTCAACTAGTAAAAAGCCTTGTTCACGTAGTAGATAGGTAGCTGCATGCCGCCTTCTTCCCTTACAAAGACTGAGCTCACAGCCTCTGTGTTTACTACCAAATATAGTAACAATGCTTCTCCCTCCTTGGGCTTTGAGAGGATGGGGGCTTGGCCTAAATGTATCTTCAGCCCCTGGAAAGCCTCTTCATATTCCTCATTCCATTGGAACCTCTTTCCGCCCTTCAGAACTTTAAAGAATGAGAAACACCTATCTGTTGCCTTGGAGATGAAGCAGCTTAGTGCTTTTATACGACCTGTCAAACATTGTACTTCTTTGGGCTTACACGGGGATTTCATATCCAGCAAGGCCTTAATATTTTCGCTGTTTGCTTCAATGCTTCGTTGGTTGACCATGTAACCTAAGAATTTATCCGAAGTGGCACCAAAAGCACATTTCAATGGGTTCAGCTTCATTCAATTCTTCTTTAAGATTTGAAAAGTAGCTTTCAGGTGTTCGATGTGATTTGTTATTCTGAGTCTCTTCACAAGCATGTCATTGACGTATATCTCCATTGTCTTGCCTATGAGGTCGGCAAACATTATGTTGACTAGCCATTGATAAGTTGCCCCAGCTTTTTTCAAGCCAAATGACATGACTTTGTAGCGGTAGGGGCCTCTGTCAGTGATAAATGAGGTGTTCTCCTCATTTACTGGGTGCATGAGAATTTGATTGTACGTTGAGTATGCATCCATAAAGCTCAAGAGCTTATGGCCAGCAATGGAGTCAACTAATTGGTCGATCTTTGGAAGTGAAAAGCTGTCCTTTGGACATGTTTGGTTGAGGTTGGAAAAGTCTATGGAGACTTTCCACTTGCCATTAGATTTCTTTACTAAGACTGGGTTGAAGATCCATTTAAGGTACATCCCCTCCCTGATGAACCCGTTAGATATGAGATTTTCCATCTCTTCTTTCAAAGCTTTGTACCTCTCCGGGTTCAAAGCTCTTCTTTTTTACACTTGGAGTCCACATTGAGATAGTGGTAACTAACTTTGGGGTTGATGCCTACCTTGTCTTCGTGCTTCCATGCAAACATGTCTAAGTTGTTAAGCAAGAAGCATTTAAGTCTCGTCTTTTCTTCTGACTCAAGCTCATTTCCTACCTGCAACACCCTTATGGGGTTGTGGGAGTCCACCGGAAAGACTCGAGTTCTTCCATTAGGGTCGTTTCTAAGTTTGATTCGGTGGCCTTAAGGTTCAAATCCACAACGATAACCTCTTCTTCTGGAGCGTCAACCATTTCAGCGTCTACTAGGACCATATTTACACTTCAAAGCTTGGACTTCCTCAAAGAACTAAGGTAGCACTCCTTCGAACCCATCTGGTTTCCTCGAACTGTAGCAATTCCTATTTCAGTTGAAAATTTCATACATAAATGGTGTATGGAAGTAACGACCCCAAGTTCTATCAAGGGGGGTCGCCCCAACGCTCCGTGGTAGGCGGATCAATGGTCTACAATGAGGAATTCCATATAGTAAGCCGTAAGTGGGGGTTTCCCCACTTTCACTGCCAGTGTGATCCTTCCCCCTAAGAACAATGCTATCTTAAAACTATATAAGGGGTGGTCATGGGGGTAAGCTCATGGTCTACCATCGTCTTGTCATAGGTGGTTCCAAATAGGATGTTGACGGAACTCCCAATGTCCACCAACATGCGCTTGAGCCCACTTCTAGCTTTGACGGCTCGTACCACCATAGCGTTGCAATGGGGATAATGAACCCCAGTGGTGTCTTCCCATGAAAAGGTTATTGGTAGGACATGTCTTGATCCACGAGCAGTGCTATTGACTAAGTAGCTTGTCATGGAAGGATCTTTCGCTTCCCTTACGTAATTTCTCTAAGCATTTCTTGACTCTCCTCTCACATGTGGTACCAATAATGGTATCGATTTCCCTGATAGGGATACTATTTACCTCATCTGGGGGGTTATCTCCTAGGCCTTTGTCTACCTCTTGCCTATTTCTTTCCACATCGTGCTCCCGTCGAGGTGATTCATTCCCGTGATGTCGCCTTACCTCACCACGTCTAGGTTCTCTCTTGTGCCTAGGCTGAGGCACATTCCTTTGTACCTGGTGGGTGTTTCTCTTCTCTTCACGGGGCCCCATCGGCATCTCATGATATGGCCTAGACATGTAGTTTTAATGTTGTGGCTGTTAGTTTGATGGTAGGTGCAATATTTCCTATCTCTGGGTTCCATGTTCCTTCCTCTACCTCTTTCCCTGGATTGGTTTTATTATCTTTGAGCTTTGGTTCCAACCTCTTCGTATGCCAAAGATGGCCCTACATAGTGTGGCAGTAGCTAATGCTTGGCCAGAGGTGGGTGCAATTGTATATCTTGCTTGGGTCCATTGCTGGTTTACCAAGTGTGCTACATGACCTCCATTGTCTTTGAGGTGGTGGGAGCCCTAATGAAGTTCGGTTCTGTTGATCAATCAGTTTCTCGTTGATAATCTCACTCCCATCATTTCTACCAAGGCATCATAAGAAGTAGGATTCTTGTTTTGCACATCCTTCCAAAATAGGGCATTCATGTTGAGGGACTCTCTATCCGTAACTTGCTCACAATAGGTCATCTCATCTGTGAAGCGAGCCAAGTAGCTTTTCAAAGTCTCACCTACTTGCTGCCTCATGTCCTATAACCTCTAGATGGGGGTTTCCCCTTCTTTGCTAGAAAAGCATTGGTTCAAAAAGTGGCACGAATGGGCTTAGAACTGGGACCCTTCTCAACTCTTGGGGGAAGGGTAAACATTCATCATCATCATCTAACTCAAAGGATCTGCATGGACCGTCTGAATTATCTTCCTCTGCTTGGTATCGAGGGGGTTGTGATATTTCCGTTTGATTTCTTGTGTATCCCTCATCTCCTCTCTCCCGCCTGTTTCTAGGTGGAAGAACCCCTTAAGGTCCATATTCTTGATATTGTTCTGGCTCGCTTAGAATGGGGAAGGTTGGTGGGACCTATTTCTAGTCCTTGATGGTCCAATTCGATCACAAGCACTAATGGATCTTTGGGGTTCACGTTCTTAAGCATATCTTGGGGGGAAGTTTCCCACATGTGGCACGTTACCACCGGGTCGGCTAGTAGCATAAAAGGTGGAGGTGTTCATTTCTACCTTATTTTCCGCTTGATTGATCTCTCTTCTATGCGTTTGAGGGTAGGCTGTCGTGTATTTTCCTCACCTACTTGGGGAAGGAAACACTTCCGCTGAGGCATTTGGTATCCTGTCTATTGGTACATGTGCAAGAGTAGCTGTTGCATGGTAGCATTATACTGGGTCATGTTTCTCATATTTACAGCCATCTCCCATACTTCCCTTGCTAAGCGCGCGGTGGTACCGCCTCACCTGTGTTGATGGTGGGGACGATGTAATTTCATATTTGTTCGGAGGACCTCTTCTTCAGAAGCCTCATATTGTCTATTTCTACCTTGTGACCTGTAGTGGCTAGAACTCATAATGTGTATTTGACTTGAAGCTAAAAATAGGTGTTTTAGGTGCTTTCTCTTTGTAGCGGTTCTTTCTTCAAGGTTCTACTTTCAATGACCTTTACCACAAGGATGTTCGTGGTTATAGTGTCGAATTTCCTACAGATGGCGTCAATCTATTGACCTAAAAAAATGTACCAATGAAGTGTCCAACAGTTCCCAAGGCCTCTCACTTCCATGCAAGCTGGATTCCCACACAGCTGGACAAACCGTTAGTCAAATAGGACCTTCTCCAAAATGGGTGGAGTTGGCCAATTGCACACGACGATCAAGTCAATTCGAGAAATAATTATGGGTGTGAGAAAGCTTAAAACGTGAGCCTCCAATGAACACAAATGGGGGTCTGCTTTGGGTGATGAATAAGATAAATTTATGGTAAGAATATAGATTTGAGAGTCTAAACTTGCATTACCTTTGAATGACACTAAGTTTGAGCTTTTACACTTGGGTGTATGGTGGATAAGAGCCATTAGATGGCAATGCTTGTGGTCCCATCTAAATGTCTGACATCTCTTGTCATAGACATCAATCAATCACAACCTTAAATGTGGCCTAGCTTGCTGCCGTAGACTTAACCAAATAAATTGGCGGCGGCGATGATAGTGACTTGTCTTGTAAATCACATACTACTAGATGTGCTTAAGATCTTCTCACTACCTCGCTTCGGACCAGCTCTTTCCATGTGGTCTACATGTCATAGGATTGGTCCAATTTTGCTCTGTGGCGAAAAGTGAGTTCTTCGAACTTGAGGGGGGTCGCCCCCATGTTAGTGTGTGGGGGCGTGGGGCCCCCGAACCGTTCACCTCGTAGATTAATTGAGACCACAAGTTGATCCTAGTTTGTAAGGTGTAACATATTTAGTTGTCTAGGAGAGAAATCGCTCGGACTAAACCGCTATTTTAATTGGAATGAAATAGACATTTTGCTAATGTTTTTAGGTAAAAAGAATGAGATTTGATAAATAAGAATTTTTTAAAAGAACAATTTTTTTTTTGCTTTTTCCTTCAAGAGAAGGCTTTTAATAATCAATTCCCTATGCCCGTTCAGGAAAACCGAAAAGATCAATCAATTCCCTTTGTTAATCCGCAACCAATTTTCTCTTGACTAATAGGTTGTCAACCTTCAATTTCCGAAACTACTTTGTTCCTAAATAGAGACTCCATCCACTTTACACTAAAGTGTTGATTTCTTTTTGAGAATAGACCTATCTATTCATGTTACTAAATATATATGTATAACCAGTTGAGGTTATTTATCCAAGAATAAAAAAACAGATTCAATTCAAGAAAGAGTTGGGTACAATTGATTTGTGTATATATATATATATATATAACCAGTTGAGGTTATTTATCCAAGAATAAAAAAACAGATTCAATTCAAGAAATGGTTGGGTACAATTGATTTGTGCATAGAAATAGGTGTGGCAATATAACCACCCGGTAATTATTTGCTACTGCAGTTTTATTTTGTTCCACTATTTTGTACTATGCATTAAACGTCTTCGATCTTTACTCCTTACTTATTGTTGCAGTTATGTCTCCAACATTTTTTTGTTCCATTCCTGTCTTTTATCTTCTATTAATTACAACAACTGACCCGCGATGATGATTTAAGTTCATATATTTTGATAGCGTGCTTTGAAATCACAAATTTATCTTTAAACTTAGATAAAAATATATATAATATATAGAAAGAAGAAAACCAAAACCAATAAAAAAAAACTATTGAGTTTTTATGCCTCCCAACAGACTTTTGGATGTAAACTGTCAAGAAAAACAAGATCATGTACAAGTTAATGAAAAGTTGAAAATAATAATAGGATAAAAATTGTATGAGTTCCCAAACTTATTAAAAATGTTATAAGTTAGTACCTAACCTCTTTTGTGGGAGTCATTTTTAACTATTCTAAGTTTCTAGTTTGATCCCTAAGGAGAGGTTTATATCCACTTGATCATTAAAAAAAAGTTAATAATTTATTCAAAACACGATTATACCATTATTTTAAAAACAAAAAATAAATATAAAACCAACAAAAAAAATAAAGAATTATAGAGAAATCATTGACTTTTCCGACCCAACCACACCCTTACAAATTGCAACCCACCGCCTTGAAGTATTGCACTCGTGAAATGGTATTTAAAGACTCTATCCATACGTACTTACAAATTTGGCACACCACTTCACGTCGTTATAATTTGTCATCGTGTTACACAAGGGAATTATGCAAAAGCAATATCTATATCCACATGTTAATTGCAGTGACAACACGTGGTCTAATGATGATAGACATCTCCTTGCACTTTCCTACTAAAACTCATTATCACTCAATAACAAGTTTGTGTCATGATAGGGGTATTTTGTACATTAATTTAGACCGTTAAATTGGAGCATTTGTGAATAATTTGAACGAATTATAACTTAATTATTGGATTAATAGCAGAAAAACCCCATAATGTTTCCATTGCGATGTATCTCTTTACCAATTGAAAAACGCAGAAAAACTCCATATTTGAAACATTTTGTACAAAAAAACCCCCTACCGTTAAATTTTCCATTAAAAATAGTAAAAATATCAAAATTGAAAAATAATAATTATAATTTTAGTATCCAAACGTTTTTTATTTTTTTACAAATTATACCCAATATTTTTTTTTTATGTACCACCCACAATTTCAAACCTTTAAGAATTTATTTTCCACCCCACCCCACTTCATTTTCTTTCCCAAAACTTAATTAGTTTATTTAATTCCTTTCAAAATCCTCCTAAATCTCTCACCCCAAATTCATCATTTTTTCTTCTCATTCCAAATAGGAATCTTTGGGGTGAGGGATTTAGGAGCTAAGAAAAGTGTTTTTGACTACCAATTTGAAGTTTCTAATTGAGATATTATTTAGCATGTGTGTTTTCATTTTTTCTACTTGTATGTACGCTTGATATAGAAATAGTTATAACGTACATCTTTTTCCGTCTTTCTTTTCAGTTCATTCTACATGAGCTTAGTTAAACTTTAATCTAGAAATCAATCGGTGATAGTCAGTATTCTTTCTCTCTCACCACTTTCAGGTATGCTTTCATCCACAATGTATTTGTTTTAATTTATTTTAAATTTCAATATAAAATAGTTAAATTGCACTTATTTGAGCACATGTGAATATTGTCTCTATTAAATTTTGTATATGCGTGTATTTATTATGATTTTTGATTGTAAATGAGAAGAAGAAATGATGAATTGAGGTGAAGAATTTAGGAGGAATTTGGAAGAGATTAAATAAAATAATAATGTTATGAGGAAGAATGTGAAGTGGGGTGGGTGAAAAGTAAAGTTTTGAAGGTTTGGGATTGTGTGTGGTACATAAATTTTTTTTTGAGTATAATTTGTAAAAGAATAAAAAGTTTAGATATTAAAATTACAATGATTACTTTTTAATTTTTATATTTTTGCCATTTCTTACGAAAAAACTGACGGTATTGGGTTTTTTGCAAAAAATGTTTCAAATAGGGGGTTTTATGCGATTTCCAATAGATACGGGGTATATCGCAAATGGAAACGTTTCTAAAAATTTTTCTACTCTTAATCCATTAATTATATGTTAATTATATTTGTTAAGTTAAACTCAATGTTTGGAAGTGAAATTGGAAGAATGAACGAAAAAATGACGAAAACGAAAGAAATTCAAATTTTGGGACCAAAGTGCAACATTTAATAGTTAATTTAGACCATAAAATGATAATTAAAGGTCACATAGGACCAATTGTATGCAATTGGAGGTCAAATGAGTGAAATATAGTCAAAGTATTCTCACAAATTAATTTATAGCCGAAAACATTATGCTCCAGATTTTCAGCTTCATATTGATACCCATTTTTGACATATCAAATGCTTGAACAAGAAAATTGATAATTCTATAAATAAATAAAAAATGTAGTCTTTTGAGTGAACTTTTCAATGCACTTTAAATCTCGTCAATCGAATATCGTTAAAGAAAGTTATGACACAAATATTGAAGGTTGTTTGTTCCGAAAACTTCATGAAGCGTATGTGTGCCACCAATACCGGGCCGCACACGCTGCCCACACCAAAATCTACTTGAATAAATTCAGCTAGCCTACTCCCCCGCAAGCCTAATTCTGGGGATCTCTGTGCAAATTCCATTTACAAGTCAAATTCTTTATGGAATTAAATTTTGACACGATTTTGGACATAATTTTGGCTTCTATAAATATCAAACTTAGGAAAAATATATATAAAAAAAACTCTCTCTTACCTCTTAATAAGTATCTATATCGTAAAACTCATCAAGAACAATAGGCGAATTCACATCTTTTGGGAGAGAAGATCAAACCTAGTAAGAATTGAATGTCAATTATATCAAGAAATTGAATATTTCAAATTTGGAATTGAAGATCAATATATTTTGCATAATTACATGATTTTGGTGATATTTTTCTATTATTTTTCTTGTAATTTATATAAAATTATGATAGATTAGATCTATTTTTGTATTGGATGACGATAAATCCTATTATTTATTTATTTTAATTAAAAACTAGTAGTTTAGAATCAAGATTCATATTGATTATTGTGGATCTCCATTTTGCCCATCACTGTCTCATTTTTCTAGTGGAGACTATGGCACGACCTTTTTCCAGTAGATGTGGTTATACAGAGGAAGATTGGATGTCAGTTCGCTTCACGCTGTCGGTGTTTTTTCGAGATCGAGACTATCAGTTATATTTTCACTGGCAGTAACATCTCCGATCACGTATGACAACATTTTGGGAACATCTTTTAGATACCTATGAGTTCAGGAAAAGGAGTTAGACAAAAGTTCCAGAGATGGAGGTATTCTTGGCGGTATGTTCGCTGTGGACACATTCGTACTATCATTCCTCTACTGATATTTTGGTTTCTATGGATCGAGGTGAATGGTGCAAAGCATAGGGAGATCCACATGGTGGCCAAACGTATCATATGGATGGTCTATCGCATGATCTATTTTTCTTCAAATGGAATGACTGTTTTAAGCTGTGCATTGGTGAGAGGATCTGATACTTGCACTCATCTTTGGTATTTCTTTGATTCTCCCCTCCCCATCTCCTCATGTTCTGGTTTGGTGGCGCACTCCATCAGTTGGATATGTCAAGATCAGTATAATACTGATGGATACGTTAAAAAGGATATTGCGAGTGGGGGATACATCATCAGAGATCATGCAGGACACTGTATTAGGGTTTTTTCAACTTCGTATGGACCGTGCATAATACCAGAGGCAGAACTCATGGCTATTCTTGATGGGATTCTACTAGCTAGAGGACTCAGTCTTTCAGTATTTGGATTAAGTCAGATTCTATAGTGGCTATTCACTGCATCATTTGAGGATGATGACCATGGGCTATTCAGGGCATACTTAGACAGATCACAGATATCGTATCATTCGACAGAGATACATTTTCTCACATCTACTGAGAGGGAAATCAAGTTACAGATGCTTTTGCTGTAGATGGTTGGGATCATTGACAATATCAGATATATGGAGCAGCTGATCTGTCACGACATATTAGGACACTTGTACAGATTGATAGACATGGACTGCACAAAATCAAAGTATGATTTTTTATTTTTTATTCTTGATTTTGTCTTTACTTGTATTAGTTTTTATTGTAAGAAAAGTAGTACTTCCTTTTTTACAGCTTTACATTTATCTCCCATCATTTATTTTCTTTGTAAGGGAAGAAGTACTTCCCCATTTACTATTTTCATTATTTCCTTATGTAACCATGGTATTCCTCTGCCACAAGTGATGTCATATTAATAAAATCTCGAATGTACCGCCATCCTCTAACGAAAAAAAAAAACTAGTAGTTCAGTATTTCTTACATTTATTGATTAATTTTGTATACCTATTGCATTATTTATTTGTATAGCTAATAGTTAGATAATTAATTTCTTGTTGTAGTGTTGTGAGACTAACAATAAATTGAGAATGTGGCAAAATTAACATATATGCAACAGATGTTAGGAATAACATTTATCACGTATGCCACCATATAGATAATTCAAAATCTAATGCATTCTAATCATTTGAATTCGTACTAGTAATAGATTCGGGTCGGGATTATAATATAACTAATTTATCTTGAAAAAGAAAGTTAAATACATTAACTTTATCAATTGTCAATAACTCATGAATAAGACTAGATTGCAAATCAAAAATTAAAATAGATAACAATTTATGGACTTTAAATTCAATACAATCATTCACATAATTTTTAGAATAATTTAGAATAAATAAAATCAAAATCTCTTTGATGTTACATAATTCAAATTCCATACAAAATTAGTACACTTTTACTGAATTTATTCTCTATGAGACGATAACTCTTCTCATCAAATTTATTACTTGTTAAAGTTCTCGTACACTTGCGAGTTTTGCTTGATCAAGTTTTTGGCATCATTAATAGGGTATAACGTATTTAACTTGAGTTTATTATTATATACAAGATTCAATTTTTATTATTTATTTATTGTGTTTAGTTATTTTTGGTTATCTACCCTAATTTCTTTTGTGCTTGGTATTCGGCAGTATATGTAGGAGCATGATTCTAACAATAGGAATGGAGCACAAAAAAGTTGCAATAATTAAGCCTGACATGAATGATGAGGAGATGCTTTTAGAAACATAAATTGTAAACTTTGTCATAGGATGCATTATATTGGGAAATGTTTGTATACATGCATTAATCATTTTATGTTCAAACTTATGCAGTTTAAACAATACTTTAGATGTCAAAAACTATCAATTGACAAATCCGATAAAAAATGCATGCCTAAGGACGAGTACGTATCTATACATGAGGACGATGACATCATACTTATGGGAGTTGATATTCCGCTGTTGAATGAGGAAGTACTTGCAAAATATTATAACTCATGTTTATGAAAGCAAAATATGCATGGAAGATGTCGCATTCTGGAGCGAATTCGAAAGGCTAGGATATAATCCACTTAAAAAGATTGAAATGAAAGAATTGTAATTGCCTGTAAATTTAGACCGTTAATCGACTATTCAACCTGAGGAGATACCAATTATTGAATAAGAGCATAAAAAGGATGACAAACTAATTACAATGGAACCAATTGCAGAAGTGGAAATTAATAAAGATGAAACTAAAACACATTCTTTCAACCTTATTATTGCTCAACAATAGAATTTGTGATTAAGCCAGGGAAGGATGAAGAAATCTACATAGTTGATTTTGAATTAGATAAAATAGGCAAATCATATCACATTAAATGATGCAATGTAAAGATTTGGAGAATCAACGAAAGGTGGATTGAAATCAAAAGAAGCAAACTAAATAAGTCATTTAAAGTTTTCTTCAAATTCCATGATACAGATTGCCAAAGTCAAACTAATGACAATAAATAATTGCTTATTTGGAAACAACCTAGTTTTTTTTCCTTTTTCTTTTTCTGGAGTACATGGTTAGTAAATTTCATTGTATATAGTAACATAGTAATCTTTATTGCTTTTAATTATTATAAGGTATCTTCATCCCCATATTTCTCTTGATGGTGTGTTGGAGCTTATTATAAATTGTTCCATAAAATGATCAATTTTTATTTATTTTAAACGAACATGACACCTGAACACATTGGACAAAGGTAAAGATATAACAAGTAATCCAATACTTTCAAGTCAGTCAATCCACCACCTGTAGATTTATATCGGGGAAGTACTTAGTTCCTTTCTTTACCCTTAATTTTTTATATTGTTTGCTAAAATTTTAGAAATTGAAGGCAATTTTTGTTAAATTTGGAGATGGTAAATATCGAGTATGTTATCTGTTTTTACTGATTTTTGCACTTGTTCACGTGCAAAAGAAAAAAAATCCAAAAGTTCAAAAAAAAAAAAAAATTTATTTTCTACTTTATTATTATTTTTGTGTACTTGTGTAGGCTAGATAATTTTTCCTACTATGATACATATATTTGAAAACCATGTGTTAGGAAATAGCGAAAAAGTTGCATGGTGGGGTTGATTTATGCTTATTCATGGAAACTTAATATTTTTTTGCACACAAGATTTATGTTATGCATCAATAAAGAATAATTTGATTCAAAATTTGAATATGTTGAAAATAGTGAACCTTAGATGATAAATCCAAATAACTACTAATTTATACATCTTTAAACCAATTCTAGGATAATTTGGGGGTGAATGAACTATTGTAGGGAGACATTAAGATTAATGTGGATTCTATGTGTGTTAAATTTTGTGTGAATTGTCTAAGGATTATAAGATGAAAATTAGGTGAAAATCTTGAGTCATTGGAAAGTTCTCGATATTGAATGTTTAATGAGGGACATTGCATTAATCATTACAGAAAAAAGATTTCATAATGTGAAATATTTCTTCGTAACCTTTATAACTCGAGTGATTAAACGTGCAAATGTATCTAAAACTTGGTGCCATATAGTCATTTACCAAAAGCTCACTATAACAGTCATTTAAAAAGTTTACTTGAGAGAAGTCCACATATAAGATGTGAAAAAAAAATAAAATTATACATTATTTAACATACCACATGTTTTGTTTAAGCATAAATACTTATTTAAGAGATTAAACATTTGACAACGAGTTAGTAGCTTAGTAGATTTTTGAAGGTTGAAGTAGTTAAAAATAAGGTGAATCCTCATTTGTGGATGTATTGAGCTACAATTAGAAAAATTCAACCAAACTAGAGAGCGTAGGGATTAATATATAAATTCAACATTATATTATACCTTGGGAGAAGAGTTAAAAAGAATAAATTTGGGGGTGTGCATTTTACGAGAGAAGAAATGATAAATTAGACTATTGAGGGTTGGAATTTGAATCATTTTATGATTTTATAATGCTTTACATATTCCTTCACACACTCGTCGATTTTGTATAAGATAAGTAGAAATTAATTTTAGCAATATATTTTTTAAAGCAATTGTACTTTTAATACAAAAATTTCAATTCTAAGACCAATGGCAGATTATTTAAGCATTTGTGTTTGAAAATTTTGTTTGAAGTTATGGAAGTGAAATTGGAAGAAATGAATGAAAAATGGGCGAAAACAAAAGAAATTCAAAATTTGAGGACTAAAGTGCAACATTTAATAGTTGATTTGGATCATAAAACAATGATTAAAGATCACATAGGATCAGTTATAATCAATTTGAGGTCAAATTGTTGAAATATAGTCAAAGTATTCTCATAAATTTAATTTCTAGTCGAAAACATTATGCTTTAGATTTTGAGGCTCATATTAAGACCCATTTTTCACATAACAAACGTTCGAATTGAAAAAAATTGATACTCCTCGATGAAATGTAGACATTTGAGTTGGCTCTACGACAAATTTTAAATCAACTCAATTGAATATTAGGAGAGAAAGTTATGGAAAATGTTGAAAGATGCTCAATTTCGAAAACTTCGTCTGGCACACGCACCACCAATGCCAGCGCGCATGCACCCATCACCAAAATCAACCCAAGAGAAATTCAGCTTGTGTACATGCCCGTGGTAGCAGTACTTCGTGCAAAATCCATTTTTAAGTAAAATTTTTCATGGAATTAAATTTTGACACTATTTTGGACAGATTGTTAGCTCCTATAAATACCAAACTTGGGCAAACATTAAAAAAAAAAAAAACTCTCTTTTAACCTCTTAATGTACATTTATACTATTAAATTCATCAAGAACAAGAGCCGAATTCATATCTTTTGAGAGAGAAGATCAAACCCTAGCAAGAATTGAAGGTCAATTCCATCGAGAAATTTAATATTTCAACATTGGATTTGAAGATCAATATCTTTTGCATTATTTTATGATCCAAGCGACATTTTTGTATTATTCTTCTTGTAGTTTATATAAAATTATGATAGGCTTAGTCCATTTTCGTATTGGATGACGGTGAATTCTATTGTTTATTTGTTCTAATTCAAGACTAGTAGCTTAATATTTCTTACGTTTCTTGATTAATTTTGTATACCCATTACATTATTTAATTGCGTAGTTAATATTTAAATAATTAGTTGCATGTTTTAGTGTTTTGTGACTCCAATAACTTTAGAACGTGACAAAATTAACATGTGTAATAGATGTTATGACTAAAATTTATCATGTAAGCCATTATACAAATAATCTAAAATTTAATGCATTATAATCATTAAAATCTGTACTAGGAATAGACTCGAGTCGTCATTAGAATAGAATAAGCCCCTGTTTGTCTCTAATTTTTTCAAAACTCTGTTTGCTATATACTCATTTTCAACCACACATTCACATAATAAAATATTCTACACGTATACTCAAAAGTTTTTCCTACTTTTTGCCACACATTCTTCGAAAATTCACTCTTCAAAACATTGATTTTCTAAAAAAATAGTCGCCAAATAGGGGCTTAATTAATCTTGAAAAAGAAAGTTAAATATATTAGCTTTATCGATTGTAAAGAATGTATGAATAAAACTAAATTACAAATCAAGAATTAAAATAGATAGCAATTGGTGAATTCTAAATCCAATACAATCATCCATTATTTGATATAAATCCTAGATTTACGTATTGCTTAGAATAATTTAGAATAAATAAAATCAAAATATTTTTTGTGTTACATAATTCGAATTCCATAAAAAATAGTAAACTTTTATTGAAATTTATTTCTTGTGGGACAATAACTCTTGTCAACAAATCTATAAATGTCAACAATCCTATACACTTGCGGATTTTACTCGTTCATGTCCTTCCTTAAAATCCTTTGAAGCATATCAAATTTTCTATATAACTGAGATCTTTTTTCGACCATCAATACTAAGCCCCTGTTTCGCTCTCATTAAAATTATAATTCATTTTTCTCTCTCTTCTTACCAACCACACATTTAAAAAAAAAATAATATTACTTGTAATTCCAAAACATTTTTTCTTTTTTAATCACACATTTTTCAAAAAAAAAAAACTATTCCAACCATTAAAATTTCAAGTAATGGGGGTCAAACGGGGGCTAAATAACTTGGTGCAAACACATTGATACCTATACCTTTGGTAGACAAGCCCTTGACTCTTGAGTTAAAACTGTTCCACCTAACTTACGTTGTGCCTATTAAGGCGGGTCTATTACTCTTTTGGTAATCATTGCAAAAGACGTGACACTGTTGGAGAAGGAGTTATGGCACATAGAGAACATTAGACAATCATTGGGCGGACCATTGTAAACATTTGAGGGATTAGTCCATCTTTTGCATGCACAAAATTCTAATCGAGGATAATTATAAGCCATCGATGGAGGGACATTGCAAATTAAATCCTACTTTGAATGAAGTGGTTAGAACTGAAGTTCTAAAGTTTCAAGATATGAATATTATCTATACTCTCATACAGCTCTTGGGTGAGTTCAGTTCATGTGGTGCCAAAAAAAAAAAATTAATTATAGTTGAGAAAAATAAGAAGTATGAGCTTATTCAACAAGATTCGTAGTGTGGTGGATAGTGTACATTGATTGCTAAAAGCTAAATAATGCTACAAGAATATATCACTTTTCATTACCTTTTATTGATAAAATGATAGAACAACTAGCAAGTCACATCCATTATTGTTTCATGGATGGATACTTAGGCTATAACCAAATTTCAATTGTGCTAGAAAATCAGAGAAAGCTACATTCGCATGTCCCAATGGGACTTTTGCATTTAGTAGAATGTCCTTTTGTGCCCTTTTGTTTATGTAATGTAACTCCAATATTTTCAGCATTGCCTGATGGCCGTTTTCTCTAATATGGTGGAATTTTATATAGAGGTATTTGTAGATAATATTTTTGTTTCTTTTGCCAATTACTTAAAACACCAATCTCATGTGTTAGAAAGGTGTAAGCAGTCTAATATTATGCTCAATTCGAAAAAAGACATCAGTTCATTGTGAAGGAGATGATAGTTTTGGATCATCTAATTTCAACTTTGCAAATAGAAGTTGACCAAGCAAATATATAGGAGATTGAAGAATTGTAGTCACCATGTTGAGTTAAGGGGATTGGAAGCTTTCTGGGACATGCAAGCTTTATTAGAAGGTTCATCAAGTATTTCTTTATATTTACAAAGCCCCTATGTAGCTTGTTGGAGGAGGATGTTCCGTTTCACTTTTCTTAACACTTTAAAAGAGAAGTTGATAATTGTATCGTTTATAGCTGCAGACTAGAACTTGCCATTTGAGCTGATGTGTGATACTAGTGTCTATGCAATAGATACAATACTTGGACAATGCATCGAGAAAATATTGCATGTCTTATGCTATGTTAGCAAAACATTGATAGATGCTCAGATCAATTACGCCATAATTGAGAAGAAGATGCTAGCAATACTCTTTGCCTTTGAAAATTTTGTTCATATCTTATTGGGTCAAAGTATTTCACTGATCACACATCATGGAGGTAATTATTCATGAAGAATATGCGAAACCCCAACTTATTGAATGAGTATTATTGCTACAAGAATTTGACATTGAATCCATGATAAAAATTAGACAAAAAATCAAGTAGCATATGGCTCAAGAAAACAAAAATGATATATGATGTAGAAAGTAACGAAGTATTTCGTGATGAGCATATCTTGCAAGTTGGAGAGACATCATGGTATATAAATACTGTTACTTATCTAACAAGTCAAATTGTTATTTCAAAATTCTCATATCAACAAAAGAAAACATTTCTTCATGAAGTTAAATTTCATTTTTGGTAGGAGCCATTTTATACTGAAGATGAAAGATTAGATCGACTGAATATATATACCAGAAATCGACATTTTTACTAGTCCATATGTTAGCTTATGGTGGTCACTTTGATCTTATTGAAATAGCTACAAAGGTGCTTTCATATGGCTTCTACTAGCCAACACTGTTCAAAGATACTCACTATTTTTGCAAGTCATATGACACATGTCAACACACTGATAATATATCTATCTCACATGAGATGTTGAATGACACTATGAAAGAGGAGCTTTTTAAAGTTTTGGACATTTTTTTCCATCCTATTCAAATAGGTATATCATGTGGCCATTGATTATTTTTCCAAGTGGGTGGAAGTAAAGGCCTTGCCAACTAATGATGCTAAGGTGGTCATAAGGGTCATAAAGACAAATACATATTCAGCAGATATGCAGTACCTCGAAAGATGAATGGTGATGGTGGAATTTACCTTTTCAATCATTTATTTAAGATAATGCTATAAGAATATAGTTAGTAATATTGTTGTGGCCATTACTTACCATCCTTGAACAAGTGGGCAGGTCAAAAAAGTTGAAGCGGATCTTAGAAAAATGGTAAATTCATCTCGCTAGGATTAGTTCAAAAAGCTATATGATGTACTGTGGGCATACTGCATAGCTTGAATTATTGAAATGTCTCCATATCGGTTCTACCCGTAGAATTTGAGCATAAAACTAATTGGGCACTTAAGTAGATGAACATGGACTTAAAGAAGGCTGATAGAAGAAGACTTTTGAAGCTAAATGTTAGAGGAGTTTAGGTAGGACGCTCATGAAAATGTTGTAATCTACAAAGATCGTACAAAGAATTGACTTGATAGGTCTTGTGTATAGCATGTGCAAGGATATTTATGTAATTAACCATAATTCAGTTAAAAGTTGTTAGGGCGGCTGAGCTATTATCTATGCAGCTGGATATTCTTGTGTACATATAATGCTACCTTGATGCCTTAGTCATGTGAGAAATTCATTTTCCATTCGTGTGTTATCTCTTCTAATTTACAGAGATATTTTCTTTCTATTTTGGTATAAAATTCACGTGGTATCAGAGCCTTGATAAAGCTTCCAGTCATGGCGGAAAATTCAAAAACCCGAATTGAAGGCACTACTGATAATCCTTTGCTAAATACTCAACTCAATGAAGATCCAGTTATGCTGTGCATCGAATGATAACAGATCCTTCATATCTTTACTACTTGCATTATAGAGACAACACAGGTATGCAGATTGTTCAGTTATATTTTATGATGAGAATTACTCGACGTGGAGTCGTGCTGTAGACATGGCACTGAGCTTGAAGAATAAGGAAGGTTTAATTGATGGTTCTATACCTACACCTTCCATAGACTCACCTCTGTATTCTGCTTGGTATAGATGCAATCATATTTTTTCTTCGTGGATAATAAATTCAATCCCGAAGGAATTATATCCTAGTGTTATGATAAAGATTCAGCACGTCAGATCTGGTTGGAGCTAAGAAATAGATATAGCCAAGGCAATGGACTTAGAATTTATTAGTTAAAGAAGTTGATTGTTTCAATCTCACAAGGGAACGGTTCTGTGAGTGCATACTTTAATAGGCTAAAAGGCTTATGGGAAGAATTATCCAACTATAGGCCTCAGAGTCACAATTCTTATTATGAAGAAGAATAGATGACAACTATTCTAATGTGCGTAGCCAAATTCTGATGATGGAGCCTCTGCCTTCATTGAACAAGGTATTTGCACTAGTTCAACAGGATGAAAGACAAAAGGATATAGCATCTAAAAACTAGAATAATGTTGAAGCTGTTGCATCTGTAAGCAGACTAATGATTGGTTCAATGAATTCTGGAGTTAATTAGAGGCTTATGAGTTCTGGTGTTAGTCAAAGGACTGTATAACAATTAAAATTTCAAGAAGGATAGACCTAAGTGCAGTTACTGTGGTATGCTTGGTCATCTACAAGGAAAATGCTACAAGCTTCATGGATATCTCCCAGGACATAGATTGGCAAGGGACAAAGGTAAAGAAATTATCTCTAGTGCTAATCAAGTTACTACCTCTCTAGATTTGTCCAATGTCTTTCCTGGTTTAACCATCACACTAGTACAATGTCAGCAAGTTCTCAATATACTGAAACCACATCTTCAAACTCAGTTATCAAATCTGGCCTTTCACTCTGGTAATACTATTAAACAAAGTCAAGCTAATCTAGATGTTAGTCCACTCGATAGTGTGCAGCGATCTTCAGTTCAAATGCCATGCATACCGATGCTTCAGCCTTCTCAAGTAACAATTTCTGTTTGGCCGTGTCAGATGTAGAGAATAAATGGATTATTGACACTGGTGCCACAGATGATCACATGGTGTAATGCATTAATCAGTTGACTACCATTAGTGCTATGATAAATGCAAATGTCAAACTCTTTAATGGAGATGACGCTCTTGTGACTCACATAGGAACTGTAAAGCTGTCTTAAACTCTTTCATTAACCAATGTGTTGTGTATTCCCTCATTCAAATGTAATTTGATTTCAGCCAACAAACTCATTTTTCCCATCATTGTTGCTTAATATTCTTATTCAACTATTGCTTCATTCAGGACCTTTCTACATGGATAATGATTGGAGTGAGGAAGCTTGAAGCTGGCTTATACCACCTCCAATTTAGTAATTCTTCGAAATCCATTGGTTCTACTGAATCCATACTTCATCATTCTCATGCAAATTCCTCTGCATTTGCAAATTTCAATTTTAATAAAGCCATGAATAATGGTTCTGTTCATAAGTTCACTGTTCTAACCGGTTTACCTTTTGAGCTATGGCACTATAGGTTAGGCCATATTCCTCATTCTAAAGTTTCCATTATATACAAGTCTGTACCTGAGATTGTATATTCTTCTGATTTTCATTGTAATATTTGTCCTATGGCAAAGCAACATCGATTACCCTTTCCTGACAGCGTGCATAAATCTCAGCCAATCTTTGAACTCATTCACTATGACATCTGGGGTCCTTATCAGGCCCAACCTCTTGATGGATTACATTATTTCTTGACTATAGTAAATGATTATAGCAGGTCTTCCTGGACGTTTCAAATGAGAACCATATCACAAACCAAACAGATGATTCAAACCTTTTCCCATATGATTGAAACTCAATTCAGCACCAAAATCAAAATGATGAGATCTGATAATGGTGCTGAGTTTGTCATGACAGATTTCTATAGTTCTAAAGGAATAATACATCAAACCAGTTGTATTGAAACACCACAACAAAATTGTATTGTTGAACACAAACTTGTAACATTTGTTGAATGTTGCAAGAGCATTGAAATTTCAAGCCAAACTACCAAATAAATTTTGGGGGTGAATGTATCCTGACAGCAACCTATCTCATCAATCACACACCTAGTTCATCTTTATCAAATAAATCACCCTATGAGATCTTGTTTTCAGTACAACCTGTCTATTCTAACCTAAGGGTATTTGGCTATTTATTCTATGCTTCTACTCTTCAAAGACACAGATCTAAGTTTGATCATCGAGCTATTCTTTGTATTTTTGTGGGGTATCCAACTGCTCAGAAAGGATACAAATTGTATAATCTGAACACAAACACTATCTTTGTATCTAGAGATGTCATCTTCCATGAAAATATATTTCCATTCCATGATCATGCCTTTCTAACTTCTCTTGGTTATTATGACATTGATTCCAATCAATCTTTACAAAATCTTCTATTTCCTTATTCTCATTATCCTACATCAGATTGCCTACCATCTAATTTTTCTCCAATATCATCTTCATCTCCTGCTTCAACTTCATTTCCCACTTTACCCTCACAATTACATCCACACTCACCTTTACCTTCATCTCTTTCTGTACCTCCACCATCCTTATCTCCATAATTACATACCAATCACTCTCCCCGTAGATCAACTAGATCCAGGAGGCCTCCCAGTTACCAATGTTGAGCCTAGAAATCTTGTTTCCCAACATAATTTAGCACAATTTGCTTCATTACCAAAGTTAAAAAAATCCTTTGGAATATCCAACACTTTAGGCTATGATTCTCTTTCAACATAACACATGGCTTATGTGATGTCACTTTCCACCAATGTTGAGCCTAGAAACTTTATGGAAGCATCAAAATCTCCAGCCTGGTTTTAGGCTATGGACAATGAATTCCAGGCTTTGGTTGCCAATAATACCTAGACCATTAGTCCATTGCCTACAAATTATGGAAGCATCAAAATCTCCAGCCTAGTTTCAGGCAATGGACAATGAATTCCAGGCTTTGGTTGCCAATAATACTTAGACCGTTAGTCCATTGCCTGCAAATAAGGTGTTTGTGGATTGCAAGTGGGTTTATAAAGTTAAACTTAATCAAGATGGGACTGAGGAAAGAAAGAAAGCTAGACTTGTGGCCAAGGGGTTTACTCAACAAGCTAGCCTTGATTATCAGGAAACTTTTTCCCCTGTAGCAAAGTTAGCCTCAGTCAAAGCCTTGTTGGCGGTTGCAGCTAGCAAGAATTGGAATCTTCATCAATTGGACATCAATAATGTCTTTCTTCATGGAGATCTAGATGAAGAGGTACATATGAAGATGCCCCTTGTTATGAACAACAGGGAAAGCATGGTGTGACATTAGTGTGTAAGCTAAACAAATCAATTTACGGACTCAAAAAAGTTCATACATTGTGCTCCTTATCTATGATGATGGTATTATCATAGGGGAAAATGATTTGGCTTATATTGAACAGTTTAAAAGAAGTCTTGACAGCCAATTCAAGCTATAGGATTTAGGGATTTTGAAGTACTTTCTAGGACTTGAAGTGGCAAGATCTAGAAAAGGGATTGCATTTTGTCAACACAA
This sequence comes from Fraxinus cuspidata, assembly GCA_903798385.1. Classification (NCBI taxonomy): domain Eukaryota; kingdom Viridiplantae; phylum Streptophyta; class Magnoliopsida; order Lamiales; family Oleaceae; genus Fraxinus; species Fraxinus cuspidata. Next base: position 22,363 of record CAIGRP010013311.1, read on the forward strand.
GTATGCATTGGAAATACTTGAAATTGCTAATTACTTAGCATCAAAGCTTGTCAAGTGTCCTATGCTATAGAGTCTGAAGTTGAACAAAGATGAGAGGGAGCCACTTAACAATCCAGGAATGTACATGAGATTGATTGGGAGATTGTTGTGCTTAAAAATTACAAGACCAGATTTATCATTCTCAATACAAGTTTTGAGTCAATATTTGGAATTCCCTAGAAAGACTCACCTAGAAGCAGCATATTATGTACTTCAATATGTGAAAGGAACACCAGGGCAAGGACTACTCTTTACAGCAGATTCCAACCTAGAGCTCAAAGGTTTTTGTGATATAGACTGGGCATCGTGCATAGATACTAGGAGGTCAGTTACAGATTTCTGCATATTTCTTGGAAGCTCCTTGATATCTTGGCGTTCAAAGAAACAATATACTATATCAAGGTCATCAGTTGAGGCAGAATACAGAGCCATGGCTATAGCAGTCTGTGAAATAATTTGGCTTAAGAAGATACTAACTGATTTGGAGGTTGATCATTCTAAGGCTGCTCTTCTGTTTTGCGACAATCAGTTAGCGTTACATATAGCTAGCAACCCAGTCTTCCATGAAAGGACGAAACATATTGAACTAGATTGTCATTTGGTGAAGGAAAGAATACAGTCACGTGAAGTAAAAACTATGCACTTGTCCACGCAAAATCCTTCTAGGCAAGATGGGTGTTATAAATATCCACTAGCCATCTTGGGAAGGTAGGGGAAGTCTTGTGTTAGCATGTGCAAGGATATTTATGTAATTAGCCATAATTCAGTTAAAAGTTGTTATAGCTGCTGAGTTGTCATCTATGCAGCTGGATATTCTTGTGTACATATAATGCTACCTTGATGCCTTAGTAAAGGGAAAAATTCAATTTCCATTCGTGTGTTTTCTCTTCCAACTTACAGAGATATTTTCTCTCTGTTTTGATATAAAATTCACAATAGGAACATTTATCAAAGGGGTTTTAAATTCAACTCCATATTGAAGCTTTTTCGAGGTAAATTACAGTTTAAGTGATCCAAACCTTTAACAGTAGTCCAAATGTTACCTTATGGTACAATTGAATTGTATCACTCGACAAATAGGAATTTTAAAGTCAACGTCCAATGAGTAAAACGTTATATGAAGGATTTTTCTACTACAGAGCTCACCATCCATATTGCAGTTCTAGAGTGATCATTGCACAAAATCACGTTTCAGACTATAAACAAACGCTTATTGGAAGGCAATCCGCTTTTCCATCATTTACCTTTATTGTTTTTCATTTTTAGCTTACGTTTCAATTTTAATTTACAGTCACATTCTAGATTATCAACTATCTTAAATAAATTTGTTCGACCACAGTCAATCATATTTTGTAAACCCGATTAATTGTGAACGAGGAATTGTCCCTATTTACTACGATAAACCGCTACATTGCAAACCGTGGCCAACCACGATTTGCAATAATAAAAAATAAAATAAAGTTTAAAAAGAAAATGTCTACTTGGGCGTTCAAAAAAGCAAGCCCCTAATTTTTCCCCGATTTCTCCCAAAAATTGTTCCAAATCCTTCCAAATTTTACTTCCCTCCATTTTTCATTCTTAAGGTTAAACAAGCTTCTTATGAGCCATATGTGTGCGTCTCGTTTGAACTGAATATTATCCATAAATTCTATAATTTTGAAGATACGTTCGATGTACTAAAATTTTTGAATTGAGATGAAGTGACCATGGCCATAGAACAAAATCATGCATCATAGTAACATGACCAATAAGCTGGGCTCCTTCCATAACTCTCTCTTATACAAAATGTAGCTCCGACATCACACCATATTGAGATTTACCAAGTGAAGATGAAAATATTGTATCAGCTTGCCACATGACATAACTTAAAATTTGAGGTTCTCATATTCAAAATGACTCGAGAAATTGCTTTACATCTGGGCGGTTGATCGAAGCTACTGTTCCTAGCCCCATCTTGACCCTTTACAAGAGAGCTCAAGTGCCAATGAGCCCATCAGAAGCTAACGAAATGACTCCAATTTTTACCTTACAATGATGAGATGGTCGATCCAGTATGTAACATGACACATACATGAGGCTAGAATAACGGCATAAAAAGGATCTATTGAAGATGATGTTGATTATCCTGATCTACGAGGAGAACCAGTTGATATGGAAGCCCAGACGTTCCTACCATGGATCAATCCTCGAGGCAGAGTCAACTTTAGGCCAATGTTGGGTCAGTGTATATAACTTATGGGAGCATACAACTTTCAAAATTGAGTTGTTTTTCTAAGGAGAAATTAAGAAATAAATTAAACACATTGGCAGCCAACTTTATTTGATAACCTTGTAATATATCTCTTTTAACTTTTCTTCTCTCAATTAATTATCCACATGCTATCATATTTATTTTCACTAAGAATTAATCAAGAAATACATAATTTATAGCATGATTAAATATGAGAATTGCCTCATCTGCCAAGCCATGAGAAGGACATATTTAGAAAATGACCATAGAGAATTTTAATTCATTAATGTGGAGAACCCGCATTCGAGCCTATGATTGACAAACCGGCGACAACCTTTTTCCAAGTTTGATTATGTCATCCTAACTTAAAATGTCTACATTTGCCACTGATCTTTGCCACCCTTTGTACCATGGATGAGCGACAACATCATCACAATCACAATGAATTGTTGATAATCTTGGGATGCCTAAACTAACCTCTAGTACCACCATTACCTCTCGTGAATTATTGACGATGACAGCTAAATGTCACTTCTGCTCCACAGAGTCTAGGAAACTCTTTCCTTTTATTTCTATTAATCACATTGAGAATAATGTATATTTCAAATTTGGGGGTGGTGGTTTATAATTAAGTATATTTGTTATGTTCATTTTGTAAGTGATTTCTTTTATTTTGTATCCAAATATGTTAAAAAAATTGAAAAATAATGAAATGTCCAAAAAATTGATATTTATTACTTGCATGTTTGTGTGAATTGACTAGTGATGATGCTATTTGGAACTGTTTATTGTTCATGAATTGTAACTAGACGATGCCACTTGACTATATTGAGCACAATAGTCATGATTATCATGTAACTTTGGATTTTTGAACTTAGGTTATTGAACCCAAAATCATAATAAAAAACACAACCACTTAATGAATAGAAATGATAGTTTGGGGTGGTTGATCCTTTGTTAGGAACTATTAGATAGGTATTGATTTCATACTTCATGAATATTTATGTATAGTGTTTTTGCCATTCAATGGAAGCTAGGAAATAACCATACACTGTGAGTTTTATCCTAAGTACTCATCCCAATAAAAGATTGTTAAAATTAGAGTGTAGCCCGAATTCTATTTGGAAAACTATTTGGGAATTTTATTTGAAGTCGATTTGAGAATTCTAGCTGAATCTATTTGAAAATTCTAGTTCGAATTTAATTTGGGAGTTCTGTTGGGAGTTTGAAATTTGTTTTGGACTTGAAGAAGACTTGATGGAGTCCAAGTTGTAATAAGAGAATAAGAATTGTGCAAGGAGAAGGCAACATCGCATCGTTGCTCGCTACATGCTCAGCACCCGCTCGAACGCTTAGAACAGGAAAGACAGAGCTCTGCAAGGCAAGGTGGCATCTCAAGTGACGGACACTGCTTGACATCAGTGAGATCCCCGCTTGAGCGGCTATCTTATCCGAGGAATAATTGTTCGCAATGTTGGCAGGTTTTTGAATCATATTTTATCCCAACACTGCATCATTTTATAGACTTATTAAAGTCGAACGACACATCTTACGCTCTTCTTTGTACTATATATATGAGAACCTCTAGAAAAATCTATTCTTACATTCTACATAATAATTAATAATCCTCCATTGATATTAATTCTCCTCTTCTATCCGAGATATATTTTTATCACGTAAATCACGTGCTCTTGTTTGATTTTCAAATTGCCATATTATTCTCGTTCTTTTATTTACTAAGAAGTGATATCGGTTTAGTACATAATTCTTAAAAAGTATATTAGAGTGAGGTTTGGTCAACTTAGTTAGAGATTTGATCTTCGTGATAACAACTATGAAGTATGCTATTCCGTTGCTGGATCGCAAAACCAAATTTTCGCCTTGGCAGGTAAAGATGCGATCAATGCTCATTCGATGGATTTGGATCATGCATTGTTGGGATTTGACAAGATGTCCTCTATTGGTGTTTATGTTGTATTGACAATTCTTTAGACAAAATGATTATTTTATAAGAATAGGATTGTTATAAAAGAGTTATAAAAATCAAGAAGTCTTTTGGAGGGTTGCAAAGATAAACTAGGAGTCTTTGAGTTTGAGTATGGAACAATGAGAAAGAGTCACCAAAATTACGCTAACTTGTCTCCTAGTTGATGCTCGATCGAAAAAAGAAGAATCATAGTTTCCCACCTATTGTCTACCTATCGCTCGAGCAACACACCCGTCGTTAGCCGACGCTTGAGCAACAATCTTTTTCTAGAAACCCTAGTTTCAAGAGTTATATATATCCTATATTACCTAAATATCTCATATTATAAATACCCAATGCCCATTACTTTTTTGAGTGTGGTTGATCATTATATTATATCTTCATAACATCATTCCAAGATCAAAGAACACATCCAAACATTGAGACTAAACCTTTGACTCTTGAGATCAATCAACCACAAGTTGGGAAAATATCTAGTTCATATAATCCAAAACACTAACATCCTAAATATAATCAGGAATGTACTTTCTCAATAGTTTTTAGAGATTGCTAAAGATTGAGGGAGGTTGTACCAAAAGCACATGAAGAGTACAAGAACAAGGCGTTCTTGGTGATCCACAAAGATAGACAATTCCAGAACATCATAGGTAGTGTGAGTAAAGCACTTTCTAGCAGGTCTTGGAGATAGCAGGAATTAGATCAGTGAGTCTAGTAAGTTTTCTAGACTGGATTATATTTTAAGTTCTTATTGTTTATAGTGAAAGTTAATGGCTTGGTCATGGAGTTTTTACCCAATTAAGTGTTTTCTCTGTCGATAAATCTTGTGTTATTTACTGTTTTAATTATTATTGTGGCAATTCAACATAGGATAAACTTGACTTGATTGACTAAGTATCTATAACAATAAAAAAGTGTCACTCGTTGCATTTAGTTGGTAATTTTATTCACCTATTCACCATTTCTACGTGATATTATGTCAAATTAGTAACTTTCAAGTGGTATCAGAGATCAAATTCATTTCTCGGCCTCAGTTTCCTCGATGAGTAGTTCATTGCTTGTTCTGCCATATTTTGATGGCAGTAACTATGTCTATTGAAAAGTTTGAATGTGAGCCTTCCTGAAGTACATAGATAAGCGTATTTGGTTGAGCATAGTAAATGGCTGGACCGCCCCATCTACCATAGTTACAGGTGCAGTTATCCCTCCTAATATTTCAACATGGTCTAAGAAAGATTTAGATGAGTATAATTGAAATAATAAAGGGCTTCATGCACTATTTATGGTTGTATCACCTAAGGAATTTAAGCGCGTGTTTATGTGTGAGATTGCTAAAGAGGATTAGGATATTTTAAAGAATACACAAAAGGGAACTGAGGCTGTTAAGAATTCTAAGTTACCGATATTGACCACAAGATTTGAAGAGATTAGGATAAAGGATGATAAGACATTCGATGACTTTTATGCAAGCTTGAATGACATAGTTAATTCTAGATTTAACCCAGGTGAGAGAATTCCTCAGTAAATTGTTAGAAAAATCTTGAGATCCTTACCTGAGAGATTTAGTCCTAAAGTTATGGCTATCGAGGAAAGCAATGATCTAAATGCTGTTAGAATTGAAGAATTGATTTCTCCAAACTTATGAACTCACCATATCTAAACCTAAAAAGAACAAATATATAGCCTTGAACACTATTAAGGAATAAGAGTATGATTCTTCTAATTCGGAATCATTTAATAATGAGGAAATTGCATACTTTGTTAAGAATTTTCAAAAAAAATGTTTAGAAATAATAAGAAGACTAAAGAAAGATACATAGGTAATTCCAGTGAGTTTAGAAAGAGATCTAAATCAATGAGATATCATAAGTTTCAAGGTTTTGGCCACTAGTGAGTGCCCTAATGGTAAGAGAAATCAGGGTAAACCTATGAATGCAACTCTAATTGAGGATGAGTCTAGCTCGGATAACAAAAATGAGATGTCCACTCATGAGAAGAGTGGGAATTTTATAGCCTTCATTGCTAGGATTAAAAGTGAATCTGATAAAGACGATGACAAGGTTGAAGAAGTAGATAGTGGTGAGCAATTTGAAGAAGCTTCTGAAGACAAGGAAGAGATTCGTAAGGCTTATCAAAATTATTTGAATAAAGTCTTAAGATTAAGAAGGTGAATAAAGACATGCTTAAGAAGGTCAATGAACTTGAGCTAGTTAGAGACAAACTTGTAGCTGACCTTTAGGAGTCTACCTTGTGCCTCAATAAACTAAATAGTGTGAAACAATCTCTAGAGTTTAAGATTAAGGATCTTATAGGTGAAATTGGAAGGTCCTTTAGGAGATTTAGTGAGTTGACCATTGAGAATGATAAATTAGAAATCCAGGTTAAGAGCCTTCTTAGTGAACTTGAATATTCCAAGTCTCAACCTTTTGCTTTTTTCTAGTGGATCTCAAAAACTGAATAATCTTTAAGGGTTAAACAAGCCTGTTGGGAACATGTGAGGTCTAGGATATAAGCAAACCGATCATAATAGGGCTAGAACTTTCAAAACTATTTTTATCACTGCCACCAACCAGCCTATGCTGTATCCTGAACTCAAGAACAAGGGTATCGTAGGACAAATTCCTACTAGAAGCGTAGTACCTACCAACCTAGGAATAGATATCATCGACCACATAATGTTGGACCTAAGTTTATTCCTACATGCTTCAATTGTGATGAGTTAGGATATATAAGGCCTATGTGTCATTAATTTTTGAATAGAAATAGAAATCAAAATCAAAATTTTATTAGAAATAGAAATCAAGATTTTGATGGTCGGATTGATTTCCTTACAAATCAAGTGAGTCATTTGACTAAGTTAAAAACACAGTTGACTCAGAATAAATCTTCCACTAGAGAAGTTTGTGTTAAAAAGAGTGAACTGAAATTTGTTGAAATTGATATGGTGCTTTAAAGGTAAGAGCGTTTGTATACTTAACTGATTAGGTGTTTTTGATGCATGCTTATGTTATTATTTGTGATTCATTCATTATTACATACATCTCATTTTTTTTGTTTTTGCTTTTTAGGTAGTTTATTTAAAAAAAATTGAAAATTTGAAAAAAAGGAATTTGTTTTTACTACAACATGATATAAGATTTACTTGAATATGTGTGTTGTGATCAAGTATGAGTTTAATTGATGTGTTGTAGCATATTTTTTATTAATTTGTTTAGGTTTATTTGGGAAATTTAGTATAGGTTTCTTCATGTACCATCTGTATTACACACACTATGATCTTGTGAGTCTTGATCGAGTGTGAGATTTAGGATGGTCGTCATCTGTTAGTAAGGTAAATTTGAATATCGATTGACAATAATTTTGTAGACCTAGGATCTAGTATATCCCTCTAAATAAAAATATGTTTCATCCTATACTCTTATTCAAAATTTATTTGACTCGAGCAATTAAGTTAGAGGGGGTTTCTCATAACCTGATACCCTATGGTCAATTGACTTGGAGTCATTAGCCTAATACTCGTTACAAATGTTATCTTAGTTGTTTAATAGAGAAGAGTTTACACATAAGATGTGAAAAATTGAAAAGAAAATGATGAGTTTAAAAAGAAAACTATAAATTGTACAAAAATACAGATATGCTCAAAGTCAAGAAAAGAAAAGATTAGTATACATGAAAAATGAGCTTCATTTATAGGTCCCAATATGTATTATCGGTTTGACTTTTATGAGAACAAACTTATTTAAGTGATGTTTATTATGTCATTTCTCACAAATTTAAGGTTTGGAGTTTTGATCACAAGGAATTAATGGCACTTTACACACATAAGTCACTTGTACAATTTACTCCATCTAGATTTGAATTAAGTATGTGGGAAAATTTACTAATCACTAATTATGCTTGTGCATGCTATTACTGCATCTTTGAGTTATTATATATTATTTATATAGTTCCTTTCATCATTTGTAACAAAAAAGGGGAAGAGAAAATGAGATGGGCATAAGTAAGGGGGAGATGATCATTCAATATTTTGAATGCTTAGTTTTTTTTAGTTTTGACGTTTTGTGAAATTAATGTTTAAGTTGGTGTTTTGATTAACATTATTATTACTTTTCAATCTAGCTAGCATATTTTTGATTGTCTATTTCAATTATTATATTTCATGTACAACGTGCTTTTACACTTAGTATTTGCGTTGTTGATTTCAAGAAATAAATTTAACAAGGAATGCAAGAGACGGACATTCAGTTTGAGTCTAAGTTTTAGTTTGGGTAGATTAGTTTGTTTTTTCTTTTTTGACTTATATCGTATAGTTTTGTCACAGAATGCTAAAGTGAGAGATTGTTAAGATCCATATTGTATTGACAATTCTTTAGACAAAATGATTATTATAAAAAAAATGATTGTTATAAAAGAGTTGTAAAAATGAAGAAATCTTTTGCGGGATTGTATAGATGAACTAGGAGTATTTGAGTTCAAGTATAGAATGTTAGGTTTTTGATGTAATTGACAAGTCTGTGATCAAATGGACTAGATTTATTGTGTTGTAAAAGTCAATGAGTAAGTTGCAATTGTTATAAATTGACTTGTATTAGATCTAGAGTTCGAGAATGGAACAGAAGAAAAAACGGCGTCGCAATTTCGCTAGACATCGCCATGACTTGGCTTGAGCAGCAGAAACAAAAATATTGTAGCTAGCCTATCGCCAAGTCTTTGCTCGAACGACACACCATCGCTCGCTTGTCGCCCATCTTTCGCTCGAGCAATATGGTTATCCGAAGAATTTCAATTCACATTTTTAAGGCTTTTTATCCAGTCTATTCATTCCTAAACCTACATTATAAATACTAGAACACCTTTGAACGTCTTTCTTAAGGTTGAACATTAATAAAACATTGGTTACTTCATATTCTCTCCATCCATAATCTCCATCCATAGCTTTCAACATTCGTTGATTGTTTTGTCATTGGCATTGAAAACATCAAAACCATTCAATCCAAATACCAAATTAATACTTCCTACACATCTGTTAGAGTGCTGAAGATCAAGGAAAGGTGACTGGAGTTCTAGTCGTTGGAGAATGCAGAGTTCTTCGTTGATCCACATGAGATAGACAAATTTATAAAGCCAATAGTTGGAGGAGGAGCACGTAATCCAGATGGGTTTTGAAAACTACAACTAGGAGTTGGTATAGAAGTACGCAATCCAGGTGAGCTGTGGAAATTACAGTAAAGAGGTCAGAAAGTACTAGTGAAAATCGTGTTTGGCGAAGTGTAAGTTCAAAATTCGTTTATAGTGGATTTCTGACTGCAAAGTACCCGGAGTTTTTACCTAGTTGGGGTTTCTTCGTGATCATTCCTGGTGTTTATTTATTGCTTTCATATAACTACAGTATTTCAACATAGGAAAATTGGACTGTTTGATTAATCATCTAGAGATAATTAATAGTGACTTGTTGCTAGTTAATCATTAAGTTTTAATTCCACCTAATCACCTATTCATCCCCTTTAGGTGTAGTTTGGATCAAACCTAGTAATTTCAATTGGTATCAGAGCCACATTTTGATTCTTGATCCTTAAATTAATCTAGATGAGTCATTCTCTATCCATCCCTCCATTTTTTTAAGTAAGCAACTATGCTTACTGGAAAG
>CAIGRP010013318.1:0-10000 GCA_903798385.1 Fraxinus cuspidata
AGTTTCAACAAAAATGGCATACATGCATTTTTCAACATAATAATTCCATTTACAGCAAGATAGTATGCAAGGGAAACAACTTTTACGGCTTTGACACCAATGTAAGAATTCGCAGCATTTTTTAACATGAATTTCGGGTCAATGTACTTACTTGAAACGATAAATTCCAAGATCGTTTAAATGATTGAATCACCTTGCATTCCAAAACTCTAAAATCTGCATTTTCATGTTCTCCAATGATTTCAATCCCGATCACAATGGAAGGGGATTATTATCCACAATCTAAGTGTTATTTTTTTTTAGATTTCATGTCCAAAATATGGTTCTTAGGACTTAATTTTGGTGTGTATTTTCATACGAATTTTCACTATTTTTTATGCCATCTATTTTCAATCCATAATTATTGAAGGTATTTTGTGAGTTAATGGTGGTTATAGGGAGTTGCATGTTTGAACTTCAAATTCAAACCATTCCCTCAAACCATTTTAATAACTTGTGGGTCGGGTCATCCCACATGGGCGACCCATGACCCATATTTTTCTAACACATACCGTGGTTATGGCCTATTATTCTTGCTCTAGCTATTGGGTCTTCTCCGGAGCCTAACCTATCAATGTCGACCTCCTCTTGACTTATATTATGGCTCCCTCTCAGACAGCAATTTGTATTGATAATTCAAGGACCAAAATTTAGGCAAGGATAATATGGATGCTATTGGTAGTGAGGAGGTTGAGCTCAAACAGATATTGATCGATCACTTCGAACTACGGTATCGAATGAAGGTGAGATCTACCTTTCGGATTTGTATTGATGATTTGGTATCTAATTTGGTATGTGGTTCCTAAAAGTCCTCATCCCAGGGGACCAGCATCTCAAGTCCCATAAGGTTCAGGCAAAGATTCAAAGTTACATGGATGATATGGGTTTGGGTGATTGCACGAGTAATGTTGAAGTCGATAAAATGAGTTATGCGGCTCAATGAGCGTAAGATTCTACTTACAAATTCAGCACGATACGATACCCCTTTTCACCTGCCATCTGGTTTCTTTAGGATGTGAGCATTTTCTCCTTTGCTAGGTGATTTTTGAGTATGTTGATAATTAGGACCAAGGCATGTATCACATAAGACGTCTCAGATCTGCGACGACAAGATCACAAATAAGTTCCATTGATTTCATTGTACTTCCCATCTTCGAATGGGATTATTTTCTCTTCTTTAATTTGCTGAAGTTTTGGTCTCTGTCTCCTTGCCAGTTGTAGCTCTCTCTTTTTTTTTTTTTTCTTCTGTTATTAATAAAATACTCATATAACATTGTTTGAATAAAAAGAGTTATTTAAGAGGTATAAAAATTCTACAATATAATTATTAATTTCTGTTTTCATTTATATTTTTGTCACAACTCATGTGTTATCCTACTATTGTCAAACTGTGTGGCCAGTTCGAACCAGTACGCTCAACGAACGAATAGGCGCGAAACTTTACCCAACCAGTTAGAGCCGATACATGTAATAAGGCTCATGGACTCTATATATTAGTCGTCCATTAGCCTTTTATATTTTATAATCAAATTTTATTTTCTTAAATATTAAATGTGCCAGACGGTTAACCCCATGCCCATCCATTCAAATCGGATCCGCTTGGAATTTCAATTATTGGCTCATAGGTCAGCCCACTCGAGTTATGGGTCGGTTCATGAGCTTAGCACTCAAATCTATTCTATGAATTGTTATCTAGATGACGTGTTAAGTTGAATGATATTTGAACTGCATGTTATTAATGTTTAATGAATAAATACAAAGGTCAAGAACTATCTATAACCCAATTTTGCTGTCTGGATGTTTTTTATTTTCTTAAAATAAAAATAAAATCATATCTAATTCTACATTGAAAATATAAGTTTGTTAAGTGAGCATTCTAAATCTAGACGAAGTTTTAAGACAATATGTATTTTTCCCTTTGCAACATGAGCTCGACAAAGTCACTGCCAAATTGCATTGATTAATGTGATAATTTTTTTTAACAATCCACTGAAGCACTGTAGATGCTCTAAATTCTAGATGAAGAGATTATGTTTTTTGGCAAAAATTTATTTATAGAGGAAAGTTTATAAGGACGAAGCAAGAACCATGAACTCTTTTCTTGCATTTGTTTCTTTATTTTCTTTTCCTTCTTTGCATGTTATGCCCGTTTCGTGGGAATTTAGAATCAAATTTTTAGTATATTTATAAAAAAAATTGACAAAATGTGTAGTCGAAAAGTTGTGAATCCCATAAAATATTGGTTAAAATTAATTGTTGATTTTGACTTAAATTTAAATTTAAATTTTGATTTCTACCAAATAGTGCAGCCACATTCTCCTCCAACATTAAAGTCTAAACAAACACACTAATACATAGGATGCCTCTTTTATTTCATTTCTTGTGCTACCTATGCACGAACTTATTCCAACCTACTAGGATGCCTTCTTTTGTTCTTTTTCTCCTTACTTGGGTTATTAATATGAATCAAAATACAACATATTAAATAATTACACGAAAAGTTTACAACTAACTACACAAAAAGATTAAATGGAGTTAAGACTCCTACGTTAGCAAACCAATATTTAAGTAAAGGATCAAAGTTATATCACGATAGTAGATCAAGTTTAAATTATAAGAAATTCATTAGATCATCACCTCGTTGGTTCTAAGATGAATAAGAAAGTCCAAGGAGCGCTATGGACAAGAACAAGGAAGGGGCGTTGGCTCACTCTATATCTACAAGGGCTCAATATTTTGGGTTTCATTTATTTTGCTAAAAAATGTAATAATCTGACCCAGAAAAAATAAAAGTCCACCATTCTATCAGTGGTGCACAACTCGCGAATCATGGAGTGATCACAAGAATATACAAATATACATACTTTTTCCCTCAATTGCATGTGACTAGCACGTGTTTCTTTTGAATGTTTGTTGCAGTCTCCCAACTACTAGTGGAAAATCAATATGTAGATGGGACCCACATAACATGGAGATCATGGGTCCCATACGAAAACATGAAAGTGTACAAGAAAGTTTGGTTCGGAGGAGGTGAAGTGAGGTGGGTGTATTACCAAGAGAAGGTTCCTTTGGCAGTGTTTGGAAAGAAGGAAAAATTAGGCGAAAGCAATTGAAATTGGAAGTTAGAAACAAATTTTTCAGAAGTATCTCCAATAGGTTTCAACTTTTTATGGATTGAAATCTATATGGTATATAAATAAAGATTAATATTATTCATAGTCAGTAACTACAGTAATCATTTTATCTGGAACCTTGTTATTTGATACGTTAATTTTCTGTGATTTTATTATCTCAAATAACAAGCTGTCATAAAGGATGATTATTGTAGTTTCGTTGACTATGAATTGTTTTACTCTTAAATAAAAGGATTTTCAGTTGACATGACGTTAATGACTTATAAACATACAGTTGAGCATAAAAGTGGATATATACGATGGATGTACAATTACATTACGCTACCATAAATAACATGAAAAACATAGTGCCTAATCCTTTTTACCAAACAGGCCTACAACTCAATTAACGGACGATCATCTCTAACTCACATTATCATCGCCGCCATCTGTGGTGTGAGAAAATATAAGATATTTTAAAATAAATGAACAGATGTCGTTTTTCTATTGGTTTTTTGGTATAGAAAATTGATCATGTTGCAACATGCCGCAATTGACTATAGCCTGTTTATAAGGGAATTAAAGGCGGGGAGAGGGAGAGGGAGAGGGAGAGGGAGATTAAAATATTATTTATTGTATTATTGTGGAATTAAAATATTTTTCTCACTTTTAGAATAAGAAAATTCCCTTTAATATTCCTCTCTTATTCTTACTTTTTACCCAAAAAAAAAAAAATTCTCATTTCGTATGCAGCAAAATATAGTTATTTTATTTGTACATCAAAATTCTACCATTTTAGCATAAAATTTAATTTATTTTGTTTAAATCTAATAATTTATATTCTATTATAAAAAATCAGTGCTATGGCTTCCTTTAAGAATATTTAACATTAAATTGAATCATAATACTCATGCTAATTTGTAAAAACAATTAACATTTTCAAATAATAAAATGAAAATAACATTTTAATCTAGATATATAAATTCATTTACGATTCTGTTGGGAAAAGTCTTTTGTTTTTTGGCATTATATATTTCGTAGGTGATTTTTCTATAATTATTTTTTGTCAAACATAATTTTTATCAACACATTTAATAAGATCCACAAAATATATCATTTAAATTTTAATTTAATCACTTACCAAACAAGTAAATCTAATAATCAGATTACGATGACAAGATTTTCGAGTTCTTGTCAAATTCTATCACTATGATAAAGTAATATTTTTTACCTTCTACATCTTATTATAGCATGTTTGATTCTCATTAATTGAGAAAAATGAGTTTTGAATAATATTTTCGGGAGAATGTATGGTTAAAAAGTAAGAAATTTTTTTTGGTATATTAGTAAAATATTTTATTTTATGAATGTGCAGATGAAAATAATCTTTAGCAAACCATTAAATAAACTCATGGATGTCAAGTAGGCTTATAGTGTCCACAGTTCAAATAATTCCCATTTTATTCAAAATAAATTCTATTTTATTAAGATTTTTCTTATCCTTTTTGAAAATTTTCAAAAAGTATAGGTAGTGGTAGCGAATGAAGTGGTCCAATTTAAATTAATTAAAGGGAAGATTTCTAAAGGGGTTCCCAACCTTTTATAAGTATGACAGTTATATCCCAAACATTTCAACTATGTTCCAAACCTTTAATTACTGTGCAAGTTGTATCTCAAATGCCAGGAAACTTCAATTTAGCATATGTTTGTGTGCACTTTCTAATGTCGAATCATTTTTTATTTATATATTTTTTGGAACTTATAAGTACTAACTTTTTTCATCATTCACTTCTACCAATTTAAAAAAGAACAGCTTATAAGCACTTGTCATAAATGACCATGCGACAAAAAAAAAGTGAAACAATACAAAAAAATATTTTATATTCCAAAAATCAAATGATAATTATTCACTTACAAGAAAATTTGTTCTTTTTTTGACAACTTTACCATTGAATCAAACATCACGTGCATGCAGAATAACTATTTAACGTTAAAATATACGATATCCATCAACTGGGTTTACACGAACAATGTTAAAAATGTTGGGGATTTAATTGTGACAAATGAAACGTACGAGACATGGATACCATACCTTTGGAATGTTAGAGACCCCCTCGAGTAATTTATCAGTATTAAATTATAAAAATAAGTAGGTGCAGATGAGCAAATCCTGCACTAGCAAACAGAACATAACTTCTCTGGTAAACGTACAAAAATGGAAATTAAAATTCTACCAAAATACACAAAAAAATCCGCACCCATTTATTGAAACAATTACTTCAATAATAATTTCTCTTTCATACAAAAATTTTTTCTCTCTATAAACCAAACTGAAACCCAAGGAAGCAAATTTTTTTCAGAGATATGGAGATTTTGAACACAACAGATGTGAGTTTCGTGGTGGATGATGACCTTTTGAACTTCACTTTGGAAGAGGAAGAACAGAAAACCGTTTTCAATTTGAAAGGCCATTTTTCATCTTCTGAATCTACAAACCCGTCGACAACAATTACTGGAACCGAAACTCAAAACGCTTCGTTTCCTGTAAGTCATGCATTCGTGCTTTTTTGTTACTCTTCAATGGTGTTCTTCATTTGAGGCGCGGTGTTAAGCCTCCGAGTTGGGCGTGACTCGGGAGAGTTTGGGCGGTTTTATGATTTTGGGTGCCCAAACTCGGTGTGACTCTGTGGTTTTGTTTCTCGACTCGGACGACTTTGACGAGTCGTTCTCCTTGTCGTCTCCGCGTCGAAATGAATTGAGGAATTCGAGTCAAAAATTGCCGGCCGATATTCCACAATTTGTAATTTCGATGGAATTAATGACAAAACTGCCCTTGTGAACCCTAAACGTTGCGGGCAACTTGAATAATGCTTGAGGGTATTTACGGGATTTAATTATTTGACGTGGGTATTTTTGGAATTTGAATTTTTGGACCCAACTTTATTGTTCTTGGAGCATTGGTTGTCACAAGCTGTAAAATTAAATGTCAAGGTCCCTTTCAAACATGGCAATAAGTGGAAATAATGCTGCATTTTCCTTCCGTGCATAGACAATTTTATCCCTACAAAATAAAATATTCTCTCAATTTGTCTACTTGTAACGTCCACTTGATAGATTTGACTATTTCTATCCCATTATTTAAAATTTGGATGCCATAATAATGTTTGTTTCTAAGGAATAGACGAGTCATGATCTAGACTTTCAAAATAAATAATCCTTTTAGTTAAACCGGTATTACAGGAAAATGTGGAGGAAGAATTGGAATGGTTATCCAACAAGGATGCTTTTCCGTCGGTGGAAACTTGCTTTGGTATTTTGTCGGACAATCCTGAACTTATGTTGAACGGCCAGAGCCCGGTATCGGTTCTTGAAAGCAGCAGTAGTAGCAGCAATAGCAATAACAGTGGCACCACTGTTGCGAGCTGGTGTGGTACCTTTAAATTCCCGGCGAACTACTTAGGTCGTGCCAGAAGCAAGAGACGAAGAAAAACAGCTGGCTTCGGTGATTTTCCTAGTCAGCAATGTCTGTGGTCGAACGAAGTTAAGGTCGAGAGCGAAAAGCAAGATTCATTTCCGTTGCAACCGTTACCAGTGATGATGAAGAACGGAGCTGGTATGGGGAGGAGGTGCTTGCATTGCCAAGCTGACAAGACGCCACAGTGGCGAGCCGGCCCCATGGGGCCGAAGACGCTTTGCAATGCTTGTGGGGTGCGGTACAAGTCTGGTCGCCTCCTGCCCGAGTACCGTCCGGCAAGTAGTCCAACATTCTTAAGCACTTTGCACTCGAACTCTCATAGGAAGGTGGTTGAAATGAGAAGGCAGAAGCAGATAGCACCAGACGTAATCGCCGCAAACGAGGCTTGTGGATATAAGGTAGGATAGTGGCGAGTATTCCCCCATTTCAGTACTTTTAGCCCTTCTATTTTTAGTTTTGATAATTTTTTTTAGCTTAGTTAGATTAAGATTTAGGCTTGTTGTACTGGACTAGATGGTTAGTGAACCACATTTGTGTTCCTTTTCTCAAAATTCATTAAGGAATTTTGAATTTTAGTGTGTTTGATTATGCATTAGAATACAAATTTCATACAAGAAATTTCCCGGTTTTTCCTATCAATTACGGTTTTTTCCTGCATTTTCCTAGATGGAAGATGAATCCTGATTTTCAGATTTTAGGATATGTTTCAATTGAATGCGCGTTAATTGCTATTTGAAGATTTATATTGATTCTGCGGTGTAAGCTTGAAACTCATTAGATATATATTCTCGGTTCTTATTCTTTCACTTCGCCAAAATAGGTTGTTTATTTGTTTTCACAATCGGCGCTGTTTTATGTAGCCAATGCGCTCGTGTGGTGCCTTGTTTATTGCCTTTCTTTTCCTGCATGAGCTGCTTTGTAGTGCTAACGGCTGCTATTGTTGTAAAGGAAAATGTTCGGCAGGGTAGATTTTGTTGTTGTCGTCCAAGCAATAGGTTTTGCCTCGAAGGTGGACAAGTATAGTTATATCTCCATTTCAGGTTGAGATTTTTGGAAATTGTGGTAATGGAATGTCGAAGAACCCTATAGGAATATGAATTTTGTTTTCATCTTGCCCATCGCAAGTCAATAAACTTTGTAAAAGTCCTTTAGGGAAGGGGCGAAAAATTAACTGTGTAATTGCTTTTGCAAAAGAAAGGGGCATGAAAAGCTCAGTGTATATTTTCGACGGCAATGAGTTGATTCTTAGCCTCCACGTAGTCTATGATGGGACAGCCATCAAGATCGGCTTGGTTAGGGATGACAATGGGTCGGGTTGATCCGACACTCCCCTTCTCATGTACTGTCAGGAGATTTTTTTGATGCAAAGTATGGCTGGGATTTAAAATTTCTATTTTCCGACCCATTTACTTATTATTATTTTTTATTTTTAACTAATATTTAAATTTAAAAATGTAAAAGTATAAAATATAAAGTGTTGGAGGTAGTTTTGGGAGCCGCAAAATTCATAATTACAAAAGTTTCAAAATAACTTTAAACAAACTTTGGAAAAAAATTTCAAAAACCAGGTGGTCACATTCATGACCTATGATAAAATGTTGTGACAAATAATTTAATTAAACAGTTCACGATCACAATTTATGGAATGCATACACACATTAATCATAAATCACAAAAGGTCACAATTACATAAAACACAATTTATAATTCACAATCAAATGTTAAATAATAAATCAAGTATTTAATATGTCACAAATTATTTATTAGTCAAAAATTACACTATTCACTTATCACTATCACTATTCGTCTCACCCCATCTCATCATATCCCATCCTATCTCCTCTCATATGGTCAGTCACATACAATATTCTGTCGCCGACTTCTCCTAACACCACCATCAAAAACCCCCCCATTCACCCAATTCACACAAAATTCTTCACAATTGGAAATATATATAAAGATAGAAAAGAAACAAAAATCGAATTCTTGAAATTTTCACTTTTTTATATACAAAAACTTTCCCCTGAAGGAGTTTACTGCAGGTTTTTGTTAGAATAATGTTCTAGTCTACAGTGAAAGTCCTAGTCTTTAGGGACATCTACTTGTATTTGAATTGTTCCAAGTTTCTGTTACCACTTGGCTTTATTTCCGCTAAGTGTACTGCTTTCTCATTTCTGTTAAGATCGTGCATTGAATGGCTATTTAAGCCAAATTTATTGTTAATAAAACTAAGTCATTCAATCACGCTTGTTGTGTTCTTGATCTTAGTGTCATTTTAGATCAAAGTTCCTAACAATATGGTATCAGAATACCCATTGGGCCTGACAAATAAAAGCAGCAGTCTTTATAGTTCTTGCAGTAGCACAGAAGATGACTACGGAAGGGAGTTTTATACAGCTAGCCATTCCTCGATTTGATGGTCACTATGATCATTGGAGCATGCTGATGGAAAATTTTCTATGATCAAAGGAATTTTGGAGGTTGGTGGAACCTGGCTATATTGAGCCAGCAAGTGAATCGGTCCAGATAGATGCACAGTGAAAGAAGAATGATGAGATGAAGCTGAAGCTGAAGGACCTGAAAGTGAAGAACTATCTCTTCCAAGCAATCGACCAGACCGTTCTAGACACCATTCTCAAGATGGATACTGCCAAAGATATACGAGATGCCATGAAAAAAAAATTCGAAGGAACTGCAAGGGTCAAGAGGTCTCATCTTCAAGCTCTCCCCAGAGAATTTGAAACTCTTGAGATGAGGTCCGGTGAAGGAGTGACAGAGTATTTCTCTAAGGTCATGACAGTGCCCAACAAGATGCGAATTTATGGAGAAGATATGCAGGATGTTAAAGTGGTGGAGAAAATTCTACGCTCTTTAACTGAGAAGTTCAACTATGTTGTATGTTCTATTGAGGAATCAAAGGACATTGATGCTCTGACTGTTGAAAAGTTACAAAGCTCATTAATAGTGCATGAATAGAAGTTTTAGAGACGTAATGGTGAGGAACATGCTTTCAAAGTGACATCTGAAGGATGATCAACTTGGACATTTTCGGTATGAATATCCTTCTGGAAACAAAGAAGCAAATTATGCAGAGCTTGATGAGGAAGAAGAAATGTTTTTGATGTCTTATGTGGAGTTGTATGATGCCAGAAGAGAAGATGCATGGTTCCTTACTTCAGGGTGTTCTAATTACATGTGCGGTGACCGAACTACGTTCAATGAACTCAATGAAAAATTTCGACATTCGGTAAAATTGGGGAACGACACTAAGATGGATGTGATGGAAAATGGAAGTGTAAAGCTGCTTCTGAATGGAGTCAAGTTGTTGTTGAGGTATACTATATTCTAGAGTTGAGAAATAATCTGTTGAGCA
>CAIGRP010013318.1:15000-29865 GCA_903798385.1 Fraxinus cuspidata
TTTGTTAATCAAGTCATAAAATCTTTCGGGTGGATAAGCTTTAGTAAACACGTTAGCAATCGAGGATACAAAAACGACACGAATAGTATTTTGAAGAATATGTTTGACGAATAAAATGACAATCGTTTTCAATATGTTTTTGTTCGCTTGTGAAATGGATCATTGTGATCAATCTAATAGAACTCTGATTATAGCAATTGAGAGACAAATCGCGGAAGAATGTACAATTCTCATGTCATGTAATAATCATCTCAATCCAAGTTCAAAAACAGTATTTGCTAAAGCCCAATATTCTACTTAGTACTAAAACGAGTTGTGACTGATTGATTTTTACTTCATCATGAAATAGTGAATCACCTAGGTGTATCCCTATCGGTTGGATCATCAGCCTAATCAACATCAGAGTAGGCTAAGGGGACTGAGCACAAATTTGGAGTCCATAGAAAAGAGCTTCTTTGATGTTGGGCAGAATACGAAGAATAGCAACAAAGTTGGTAGTCTAAGGAGTTGGCTTGAACTGACTAACCACTTGGACTGTATATACTATGTTTGGACGAGTAAATCTAAGATAGACCAAACTTCCAATCAATTGTCTGTAAAGACTAGAATTTTCAAGGGGCACACCATCATTGGAAGTGAACTTGACATTGGTCTCAATAGGGCTAGATTAGTTTTGTAATTAATAAGTGTATTTTATGCGCTTATTCGTAAAAAGGGGCTATTGGGGCTTAATTGGAGTTTCGATGGTTAAATTCGACAATGGAAAAGTTTGGGAACTGAATTGTAAACTTTTGAAACTTGCATCGGGTCAACTATAATGATTTTGTAATGAAGAGGACTTAATTGTAAATATTAAAAGATGAAGAACTAAAATCATGTGAGAAAAAAATGATTTGTTTCATTTTTTTCTCAAACTCTTTGATGTAATTCAACTTGAACAAGGATTTTGTTTAAATCTTATTCTATAAATACATATCATAGTCCAACAATTAAGAAGAAGACTTGTGAAGTTTCATTATACACATATATTCAAGCCAAAGCTTGAGGTGTGATTCATTATACACATATTATACAAGTTAAGATTTCAAGATTTTACAAGAAAATGCGGAATCCTTGTGCAAGCTCTTCATCTTTTTTTTTTTTCCATTTTTCCTTTAAATTCAATGAGGTACTTTATTTCTGTTAGTAAATTAGCAAGAATTATATATATGCCGTGATGCCACTTGTTAGGAATTAATGACGATATTATATGGTACAATATAAAGTAAAAAATCACAACATAAGAAGAATATAAGAAAATTGACAGAGGAGTGGAAAAAGAAAACAACAATATTGTGTATCTAAAGCCATTCAAAGTATATACAAAGCCATGATTTCGTGGAGTATGTATAGGACACAAAAGAATATATTTTAGATGGAAAGATGATGAAAGATAAATCAGAAAATGGAACAAAATTTTCACGGATAATACCGGCGCTAGAGCAACAAAGCTAGTGCGGTGCTCTTGCGGTAGGTGAGCAACAAACTCCCTATTCCGAGTGCTCAAGCAGGTGACCAGCATTCAGCGAGCCAAAATGTGACGGCTTCTTCTCCTTGGTCCATCTTTAGATTTTTTCAACGTCTCTTCATCCAAGTCACCAATACTCGAAAGATTTTGGGACATAATTCCTTCTTCTTTTTTTTTTTCTAATTCTTCTCCCATGATGTGTAATTAAGTATTTAGTTAGTATGAATAACTGTAACTTAATTTTGAACCTTAATTTTAATTACAAAGTTTTATATCCTTAATTGATTTTGTGAATTGTTTTTACTTCTTAATTCTTGAATTAATTGGCCACCAATTCATTGATTTTGTGAGCAGTAATTATGTAGAGATGCGGATTATTTGTTTATACCACGTCATAAAAGTCGAGAATTAGTATAAAAGTGTAGAAATACATTTTCTAGTTAATGCGGTCGTTACATGGATTCTTATATATTTAATGCGTTTAATTCAAGTGTATTTGGATTCACATAGAGATATGAAATTTACTTAATTAAATATAATTTATTTGAACTCGAGAGATGTAAATTGAATATATTAAAAGAATTCGACCGGATAAACATAATCAATTGTATAAAACTTGGTAATTGAGATTAAGGGAATAGTTATGGTGAATTCGTGAATCCTAACACTTAAATCATCATATAAAAAATCATTTTTATTGTTTTAGCATGTTTAAAAAAAAATCACAAAAAGAAAATAACTTCTATTTTGTTTTGAATCAAATTGAATTTAGGAATAATTTAACCAATGGTTTAGATAGTAGTTCTCATGGGAACGATTATCCGAACTTTTAAGTCCACTTTATTATTTGTTACATTTTCTACACTTGCGAAACATAAAATAGACAACAGTTATCAATCAAATAACTCGAGATATCTTATATGAAACATATTTAACTTGCGAAAAGTAGTATCATGTACTGTCAAAAGAGGTCTCTAATATCAAGCAATAGTTAAGTAAGCCAAGATCTTTGATATCAAACTGCTTATTGAGATACTCTTTGAATTTACCCATACCCTGAAAGTCATTACCTATAAATAATTATATCATCAACATAAAGGAGAAGAATAAGGCATAAATCAATTTCGCAAATCAACAGAACATGATTGTATGAACGGGAAGAATGGCTAAACCGATGAACTGTCTTACTGAAATTTTCTAACCATGCATGAGTAGCTTGTTTAAGAATATACAAACTTGTCGACACTATAAATTTAGACACAAAATTAACTATCCCAAGATGAACAAATATTTCATCTTAGACACAACTGTAAACTTCAAAAAACAAAACTAAGTTTTCCTTGTTAAGTTTCCACTAAATACATGAAGTGACGACCATCTTCGCTTTCTCGGTTCCTTAAAATGCTTGAACGTCTAGTGTCTCCTTCCCAACTTTGAACAACTTAGCCAGAAGGTTCGTGTGTCAAATTTTGTTGGCGTCTAATCATCAAGTCATTTATCAAATGCCCCACATACTTAATCACAAACACGCTACAATTGTGAGTGGATGATGTGTAGTAGAAGGTTATTCTTAATTGATAAAAGTATATGTCGGGTTTTAATACACAATAAATTCGAGGCAATGATTCAAAACAGTTGTCGGATAATTTATCGGCACCATAGACTTGGCTCAACTCGAAAACAACCAATTTAGCTTTAGGTTGGCCTAAGTTAGTACGTCCAATTGGATGGTGACGTGTGAGTTAGTTGGCCTATTTATTGATAAATTGGGACTTGGATATTATCCCATTTATTTGACTAGCTTGGGCTTTTAGTTGGCGGTCCAAATAATGTGTTTGGCCCATTTGGAAAGGAGTTCTTTTTTTTGGCTCATTATTGGAGGTAACCTATTGCATCATTTATATTCACTTGGGTTGTTCCAGCCATGTGTGCGCGCGCGCGATATAATAGAAGACAGAAAGTGAGAGAGAGGCAGCGGGCATGTAGGTGGGTATTTGAGAGTTCAACCATTGCTTCATTTTTTCTTCTTCTTCCTCCCTTCCCTTTGTGATATTGTAGCCACCACTGTCATCCTTTGTGATTGGGAAAATAGAGGCTACCGAAGTGCAAAACAGTTGTGGGTCAAGCTTGGCTAAGGTGGTGTTCGTTTAATTGTTTTTTGAGCCTGAAATTAAAGCTCTAGGATTTTAACAGCAATATCATTTCCCATAATAAAAGAATCACAATATGCACAAATTAACAAATCCCTATGCAAATACCCAAAATACTTTTTAAAATGACTTCTTTTCAGCTTAATATAGTATAAGAAACTCAATAAATGTCCAATTACTCAAATTTTCATTAAAATTTTCACACTGTACTTAGCCCCCATTTGGTAGAAATTAAAATCAAAATTTTAATCTAAATTAAAGTGAATTTCAATCACATATTTTATGGGACCCACAATTCTCAACAACATGTTTCATCAAATTTTATCAAAATCTACTAAAAAATCTGATTTTAATCCCCATAAAACAGGAGTTTAAATGTGAAGGCAAACGTAAGACCCTTTCATAGCTTCGAATATTATATTTATTAAATACCTTGTAATTTTTAGTTATCATATGCTTCCTATCATTATTTATTTACACTATAGAAATTGTAATGCAATCAATGAATAATATAACATTATTATTTTTCATCATCGACCTCAATTTATTAAGCCATGAGAAATTGTAATGCAATTAATGAATAATATAACATTATTATTTTTCATCATAGACCTCAATCGATTAAACCCTTGAGGAGTGATTTTGTTAAAAATATTTTTTTTAGAATGGTAGTTAAAAAATAGGAAAACGTTATGGTTTAACATATAAAATTATTTTATTGAAAAAATTTGCGATTGAAAATGAGTTTAAAGAAAAGTAAGTTTGAAAAAATTAAAATAAAAAGGTACTAAAAGTAAAAGAAGGATTCGTTGACATGGTGTTTGGATAAAATTATCTTTACAAAAAGTGTTGTTAAAGGGCTTGTTACGCCTTCTCCAGCAAGGCTCCGTGAATGGCAACGTGGCATCTACACAGTAAATGAAATTGGGCCCGCACTCCATATCATATACCCATATGGTAATTTGGCCAAACGTCCATGAAGAGGTTGAACCCTTATGGATAGGTCGAACCCCTATGACGGCCCGAGCCCTCATGGATGACACGAGGTAAGTAGAGTCGTTGCAAAGGATCTTCCATATAAGATGAGGCCACGTATCTCTTCATTCAACTGTTATGATTTCTCACATTCTACTATTAAAACCCACATTTAGTATCATCTAAAGGTAATGCAAGTTTATGCTTTCAACATATAACTTTTACATTCTCTATAGCCCCTAGATCCAACCTCTTTTATTTAAATGGCTCACGTTCTAAGCACGTCACATGCTCAAATATTTACTCATGAAAATATTGACATGACCATTGGAATGTACATGGCCGCCTTCATTCACTCCGGAGAAGGTCACGTACAACTTACGATTTGTCCAGGTGTGCAGAACAAAATGCTTACGTAGATGAGAGAGGACTCGGAATATGTTGGCCACGTCACACTTACAAAAACTGAGTCAACAAATTGACACAGTCTGTGAAAAATCACACTATAACCAGGAGCAAACCCCGTTGAAAAAGCCTACTGGAAAAGTGTTTCAACTTCCCTCTTGAAGAAAGATTTTATTCTTGGATAAAGAACAAGTGGAAGTTTTTGAAAAGAAAGAAGATCCTAAGTATTCTTTGGTGTTGGTGTTTATATTCCTTGAAAAATGAGTATTTGTAGTGAAAAAATTCATCTAAAAAACTCTCCTCTTTCAAGAAAAGAGGCATCCACCGTCCATGAGTTCCAACAATGATGATTCTCATTCAAGAAGAGAAATGGAGGTCTCTGAAGAAGAGATCCTCCGGACTAATATCAATCACAACCAACCTTACCACCAGCACCGTTTAGGTAATAGGATAACGACTCGCTTCGCAGAAAGGTGGAAGAAATGGCGCCAACTTGAGGAGCATAATGCAACAAAATGCTACTATTCAGCAGCTCCTAATGCAAATACAAGAACAAGCAGCCTATCAAATGCCCCAAAATCCACCTCAACCAGGTATCTTCCAACAACAGACTGAGGAAGAAGTGCATATCCAAATTTCTCGTTCTCATTGACACGAGAGGCATGTTAGCCCTGGTAAGAAAAAAACAGAAATGGATGTGTCTACAAATTACACATCCAACTGACCTGTATACTATCCATTCCATAGAGAGGATTACTTTTCTCTTAAATATGAGTGAGAGCGAAGTCCTCAGAGGTCCACTTGCACCTTTGACCGGATTGGCCCTAATATGCCTAGAAATAGGCCATCTCAACTACCTCCAGTAGCAAGGTCACATGAGCACATGCAGAATTATACGTCCCAAAATGTCCCACCACCTAGAAATAGGCATGAGAGAATGGCAATGGAGGCCATGAGGAATCAAGTAGGACCCTCATAACCACCTCTGTATCAAGATGATGAAGGAAATTTACATGGGCCATGTAGGTCCTACGAACTGGATGACAACGATGAAAACCTCTCCTTCTTACAAGAGTTGAGGAGTGGCCACGCCCCAAGTCATTCGTTTATCCAAGGATTCCCAAGTATGAGGGAAAAGATGACCCAGCAAAGCACCTCAATAACTACGTGAATCACATGAGCTTGAGGGATGCCAGACCATCACTAAAATGAAGAGCATTCTACTTCACTCTTAGTGAAGTGGCCGAAATATGGTATAGCAAAATACTAGCAGGGAATATCAAGAGTTGGTCTGAACTCAAAAAGGCCTTCTTTATCCAATACCTGTCCAACAAGGATGGAAAATCCCATATTCAATACCTCCAAGAAATGAGGCGGCAAGTCAATGAAACACTGAAAAACAACTTAGCTTGTTTCATTAATGGGATAACCTACTGTGTGCAGGTCACTGATAGAGAGACACTCTAAGCCTTGAGGGGAGGCCTCAACAAGAACCCTACTACCTATGATGCAATGATGAGAAGTGAAATCGTCAATGAAGTGCAATAGAACCTCTATGTGGTTATCTCTTCTCTAGAGGAGAAGAAAAAGACCTATCTCCCACTTAGTGAACCAACAACAGCCCCAAGCTAGGCATACAATTATCCCCACTTTGGGCTAAGCCCTCGCTATAACTCATTTGAACGTTGTGCCTTTATTGACTTATGAAGAGATTGGGCCTAGCACCTTAAGGCAACTAACTTACTAAAGGGAAAGAGGTAAACAGCGGGAGAATGAAACTAGAAATAGGTTGTATTTCACCTAAACCGAGCCTACGGACATGATACAAGTTAGTACATCACCATACCACAATATATGGAGTGGATTGATCCTCGTGTGGCTAGAAGAAATGATCGTTAAATGCAAAGGAACATGTCTCTGTCTAGGAATGACCCTCAACCTATGAGGGATGAAGACAAATAGAGGCCCATAAATGAGCAAAAACAAAGAAGAGGCCCCCAATGGAAGTGGCTATTTGGAAAATAGACACTATTTGAAGGTCCATATATTGGAGACGAAACCAGAAACGTCACGCAAAAGAGGCCAAAGACTAAGTGGCTAGCTACATAGTCAATAACAACCTCTAAGAGGCTAGAAATGTGCAACCCATCACGTTTATCCAAAAAGATACGATAGGACTGCACTACCCCCATTGCATGCCTAGATAGTAAGAGTTGCTGTAGCATGCAATGGGCTGAAGCGCATGCAAGTAGACAACGGAAGTTCCATTAACATTCTATTTGGAGCCACATATGACACGATGCTGGTGGATTACGAACTCTCCCCCATGACATCTTCACTATATGGATTCATCGACAGCAACATAGTCATATGGGACAAGTTCACCTTTGCAGTGGAAATGGGCCCTTCAAGTAGTTCGCCAATACATGAAGGTCCACATACCATGGAGTATTAGGAAGTCTAGCCCTAAAAGAGCTATGGACTATCACGTCCATCCGTCAGCTATGTATGAAGTTTCCCATACATAACATTGCTATAGTTAGAGGTGATAAGATGGAAGCTAGGAAATGTTACTTCAATTCTCTAATAAAAGCCGAGCCCCGTGATATAAACATGGGGTTACTGGATACCAAAAATGCTCAATGCACCTCAAGAAGGGCAGATTCCAAAATAAGGGGAAACGTCGAGATGGTAGACGCCCCCTGAAGATGGAAAGATCCTTAAAGAAGGGATACCCCTGAAGAAGGAAACATATACGATGAGTTGGACGTTCATATTATGGATTCCAACTTACAAACAGTTCATTGGAAGAACATAGAGCTTTCTAGTAGACCCCTGAGATCCCACCAAATCACTACAAGTGCAAAAGAATCTAGTCTTGGAAGCTAAAGAGAAGTTTAAAAACTTTCTTAAGCAAGAATTTGGATGCCTTTGCTTGGAGGTATGAGGACATGGTAGGTATTGACTCCAATTTCAGTTGTCACCATCTCAAAATTGATCTTAATGTTGTCCCTGCATAAGCAAAAAAGAAGGACTGAGAAATTTAAGACCTTAAAGGAAGAAGTGGAGAAACTGATAACCAACGACTTCATCAGAGATGCTACATACCTAAAGTGGATATCCAATCCAATCCAACCAATCTTGGTAAAGAAGCACAATAACAAATTGAGGGGTTGCATAGATTTTTCCAATCTCAACCAATCTTGCCCCAATGGCAGTTTTCCCCTTTCAAGAATTGATCAGCTCATGGACTCCACTGCAGGACACGAGTTGCTGAGTTTCATGGACACCTATTCAGGTTACAATCAAATTTTTATGTGCTCCACGGATGAAGAGCACTTCTTTCATCACTAATAGAGGCCTTTACTATTACAAGGTGATGATCTTCAGGTTGAAAAATGTTGGAGCCATCTATTAGAGGCTTGTCATAAATGTTTGTTGACCTCATTGGCAAAACCATGGAAGTCTGTGGATAATATACTTGTCAAGAGCCTTAAGACAAAAGATCGTATAAAGCATCTAGAGGCAACTCATCAAATTTTGAGGAGGTACATGATGAGGTTAAACCCTCTTAAATGATCATTTATTTTTGCATCCAAAACGTTCATAGGCTACATGGCCAACAAAAGGGGAATAAAAGCTAACCCGAAAAGATTAAAGCCTTGATAGAGATTAGGTTCCCTAAAAAAATAAAAGATGTATAGAGCTTCACTGTGCATTTCGTCTTAAAATTCATTGACAAATGTTTTCCCTTCTTCAAAGTCCTCAAAGAGGAAGAAGTTCCAGTGGAATGAGAAGTGTGAAAAGGCTTTTCAGGGGTTGAAGAAGTACCTAAGACATGCCTAACTTCTCTCAAAACCAAAGGCTTTGCTACTTTATTTGGCATATTTTAAGAGGCCATCAACTCGGTCTTTATAAAAGAAGAAGGCAACAACCAACTGCCTACTTATTATGTAAGCAAAGTCCTCTTACCAATGGAGGCTCGCTTCGCAGACATGGAAAAGCTTTTCCTCGTCACCTGGTCAAGAAAGTGAGGTCTTACTTCTAGACCCATAGCATACGTGCTAACAAACTTTCCATTCAAGCAGGTTCTTCAAAAGTTTGATACTTTGGGGAGGCTAATAAAATAGGCTATGGAACTAAGTGACTTGGATATTATTTACAAATTGAGAACCTCCATCAAGGGTCAAGCCCTTGCGGACTTTGTAACGTCATTCACCAACGCCTTTGAAATAGAGGTGGGGTTGGAACCTATTGAGCCTATCTACTTGGAGCCTTTTTGTTGATGGCTCCTCTAGAGAAGTAGGCTCTAGGGCTGAAGTAGTATTATTTAGTCCGGAAGGCTACAAGCTTAATTGTACAATAAAGTTCAGATTCAAAGTCTCCAACAAAATTGCTGGGTATAAAGCACTTCCAGCTGGCCTCAGATTGGAAAAAGAAATGCAAGTAAAAAGGTTATTCATCATCAACAATTCTCAGCTAGTAATAAGCTAAGTCAATGGAAGCTTCACGACAAGAGATAAAGGCATTGCGACATACCTAAAAATGGTTGTGAACCTTCTCACACCTTTCGAAATGTTTGAGTAGGCGCAAATTTTGCGTCTTAAGAACTCCAATGCCTATGCCTTGTCTAAGTTGGCAAGCAACAAGGACTCTAAGCTGCTCAAAATAATACCTATTGAGCATCTCACCAGACCCTCTATCTTAAAGGGGGAAGAAGTGATGTGGATTGAAGGTACCCCATCATGGATGCAACCAATTATTTCCTTCCTCAAGGATCATGTCTTAACTAAAAGTATAGATGAAGCTCAAAATTTAGAAGAATAATCACACGCTTCATTTCCTAAGACAATGCACTATACAAGATAGGCTTCTCCTCGTCTCCCCTTTGATACATAGGAGGAGAAGAGGTTAACTTATGTCATCCGGGAGATTTATGAAGGTGTATGGGGGCAATCATACCTAAGGACCCAGACTTGTACAAAAGGTGCTTAGACAAGGATACTATTGGCTTACCTTGAAAAATGATACACTTTAATTTGTGTGAAATTGCAATAAGTGCTAGTGCTTCTCTACTACTTAGAGGCAGTCATCCCAAGAGCTTACAATAGTTTCAAGTCCTTGGTCATTCACGATGTGGGGGATTATCCTCATAGGTCCCCTACCAAAAGGAAAGGGGCAGTGCTAGCTATGTAATTGTCGCAGTTGATTATTTCACCGAGTGGTTAAAGCTCGAACTTCTAGCTCAAATTACTGAAGCCAATACTTTCAGATTCTTGTGGAAGAACATCATTTGACAATTCAGCATTCCCAACTCGATCATATCAGACAATGGAAAGCCGTTTGACAACAAAAAGGTCCAGGACTTATTTGAATAGTTAGGAATGAAGAATCACTTCTCAACGCCTCATCACCCCAAGCAAACGGCCAGGTAGAAGCCATCAACAAATACATCAAGTATACTCTGAAAAGAAAACTTGATGTCTCAAAAGGAGAATGGACTGACGAACTCTTCCAAGTGCTATGAGTTATCCGCACCACAAGTCGAACTTTCACCAAAGAGGCCCTCTTCTCCATGCTTATGGGGCCGAGACAACGAGTTTGGTTGATTGAAGATTACCATCGTCCCATCAATTACATTTCAATAAGACATCCAAATGAGAGAACGTTGTTCAATAAGATCTAGGCAGATATCGTGAAAATTTTACTTTGTTATTTGTATTATATGTATGCGAATGTTTGTAATACACCAGTTTGTCGAAATCCTAAATTTACATGTATTTTTAAAAAAAATAGAATGTCACATGAAAATAATATTTTCACAACATAAATCTCCTATTTTGTTCTCTAATTACTAGGAGGTTTCTATGTCGATCGAACCCAACATTAGTACCAAAATAACAAGAAATTTTCAAGTATACATGCTAACATAAATCTAGTTGAACATTAATTATCATTGAAAAAATTACACATTTAGTCCTTAAAGTTACAGGAAAAATTTTAGTTGATACTTCAAGATTATTTGATCCATATCAGCATTTAAGTTTCCTAATGGTTTCAATTCAATTACGTATTTCATTAATTTTTATCAAAATTTATTATAATATAATTTTTAGCAAAATGAGCTTTATCTTCTAAAATCATGAAAAGCCTTTGAGACGATAAATGTGTTGATCTATGGTTGATTTCATATTTTGATCATAACAAACAAATTGTTTTTATCTCTAACAATTGATTTCGAGTCTTCATAACTATTTTTGCAAAATTAATCAATTGAAGACAAAAAGATTTCTACCAAAGACTCGCAATTAACGATCAATGTAAATCGAGATAGAAGTCGAGCATTAACGTAAAAACAAGAATTTCAACAATCAAATATCGATGTTATTAAATTTAGATGTTTTGGATTCATATGTGAAGGTAAAATGCTTTAATCCTAAGTAATGAATCGTCAAAGCTCAATGAATGATGTTTTATGCACGAAAGAAATTATTTCATAAAAATGTTTGCACAAAAAATATTTTTCAAAAGGAAAGAATTTCAACTTGATATTCAAACTTTTTACTAATCTTGAAAAATTAAGTGCAAACGTACTTCAAAAGCTAACTTTTTTCAAAACAATCAAGAAAGAAAAAGTCAGAAAATTTCCGCCTAAACAGATGTCTGTTTCGTCCAATGGGCCATTTTTCTAACCGTTCTGAATTCTGACGTACAATGACTAGTTTAGTTGTCCAGCTCAGTATGCGGACGTCCGATTAGTCAAAATTTTTGGCATTTTGATTACTTTAAATACAATTTCACTTTGCATTCAATAAAACATATTTTAGAACATTAAAGTGAGACATTCTTGAGTTAAACTATATTGATTACACATCTTTTTTATTTTTATCAAATTATTTACTTTGAAAAACTTTTAATTGAATCAATTTTTGAAAATCATTCTTCTCATCAAAGTTTTTTTTATCACCTAACACTTAAGCTTCATTTATTACTATTTATTAAAGTGTTAGTACATTTTTCTATTTATACTTAATTTGATCATATGATTTATTAAGAGAGAAGTTTCAAATTTTAAAATTAACGTTCTTTAAATTTGTGTTGAAGTCTCGTAAAGTTCAATATTGTATAAGGATCGGTGCTTCTTGTTTGTAAGTAATCGAAAGCTTTATAAGGGTTTGGATTGGACTATAAGTCAATAAAATATAGTAAAAATGACTTACTCATGACGGAGAATTTGGTAACGGAAGACATAGATCATTGTTTTGGATCAGATGTTCACAATTACAACATTTGCACACTCTCTTCCATTTTACTTAATACTTTTATATTTGTGCATTTTTTTTATTTTTTGTTTGATTGACTTATTCATTTCTAATTTTCTTAAACTTGAATTAATTTTTCGAAAATTTTTTAATAATCAATTCTCCCCCTTCCTCTTGTTTAGTTATTCTTGGGCAATCAAGTGAGGATTAGTAATTGTAATTTGAAAATTAATTATATTTTATGTAAATGTTTCAACGAGGTCATGAACATTTATTCGAAAATTAAGACTTCAATCTTATCATTTGAGTTATGCTTTAATCTTTAAATAGTAACTTCAAATGATTAATATTAGTCCAATCATCACATATTTATATAAAAATCACATTAATAATAATAACATTTTAAATTTAAAAAATTTCTTTGGCGGACACGTATTTCAACTTTATTTATACAATCGATAGATTAGTCGAGTCCTGGTGGTATGCATAACATTTCCTAAATTAAATCTCTTCACAAATCTAAGTCTCAGTTTGATGGTCATTATTTTGAGATGGAGTTTTGAATAGTGATAGAAAAAAGTTTTGAGTTTATGTACAAAATATTTTATTGTGTAAATATATAGTTGAAATGTGTATGAGAATTAAAAAAATTTGAAATAATGATTATCAAATGAGGGCTAAACATAGCGAAAAGTTGATGCCAAAAAAAAAAAAAAAAAAATTTACTAAAACTAAAATATATTGGCCTACCAAGGTTGATTAATTTCCAAAATGAAATAAGTAGTGATGAGACTAAAGTACATATTCATAATCTAGTTGGAGAAAAATAAGTGGTGGGACAGCTTATCATCTTCAATTTCAGGACCCATATCCATTTTGGTTGGTGGGCCATTTACAAAAGATGTTCACCAGTTTATCACGTTGAACAACACCTAATTTTGGATTTATAACTTTTATTTCACATCTCTCTTTTCCTACTTTTCCTAATCGTATCTTCCAAACATATTTAACTTTAGAAATAAAAAGTTATTTTTTTTTAGATTAGTCCAACACGATCTTTATCTACTAAACATAAAAATGCAACAAACATCCCGCTAAATATATGTTAAAGTTTGATTAAAATTTTCTACCATAAAAATTATATAGACTAAAATATAGTCAATTTCGGTTTTTATTTACCCATGATTTCATTTTTCTTGCATCAATTTTAGTGGTTATCGCATTTTTCTTTTTCCTTTTTTAATCAAATTGTTTTAAAATTATATTAGCGAGATAAATAAATAAAAAAATTCAAATGAATTCCAAGAGGTCCTTTCAACCTTGCCTTTTAGAATTGTTAAAATTTAATGCTATATATTTCACATAAATTTATGTATCAATTATTTCATGTCCCAACAAACTAGGAACATTGGG
Source organism: Fraxinus cuspidata (assembly GCA_903798385.1). Classification (NCBI taxonomy): domain Eukaryota; kingdom Viridiplantae; phylum Streptophyta; class Magnoliopsida; order Lamiales; family Oleaceae; genus Fraxinus; species Fraxinus cuspidata. The sequence continues at coordinate 28,713 of CAIGRP010013318.1, forward strand.
ATGGCTTTTAAGTATTTTAGTTATGTTTAATGCTGTTCGTAGGACATCCATTGTGATTACAAAATGGATCTTTTTGTATTAAATGCATTCATTTCGTATGAGAATCTTTGTCTAAGGCATCTCGTTTCGATTTCACATTTTCCTTTTGCCCAATTATAGGTTGTGAAGTTGATAAAAATGCTCAATATACGTATTTCATACAAAATATTATACTCTATTAAGGTCTGTTTGACAACATTTTGCTTTTACTTCTACTTCTGGTAAAAAAGAGTTTTATGAAAAAATTACTTTGAATTAACTTTTTCTGAAAACTTTTCTAATCAGATAAAGAAATTTCAGAAAATTATCCAAATATATTCCAAATCAATTTTTCGTCTAACAAATTTAACTTTTCAAAATTCATGTTAAATATGTTCTAAATTGGGATGGGATTGTTAAAGACGATAAATAGCAAGATATTAGGCTATGTTTGATAGCCATGGTTTTCCATGGAAAATGGATAACAATTTCTACTTTCCATATTTTGGCTTGTTTGATAGTCATTTTTTGTCATGTAAATTTTTTTCTTTTTTTACTCCACATGTGCACTTTTTCATGGAAATTGTGGAATTAGTTTTCCCCCCAAAATTGATTTCCACATTTTCTTTTCTTTTTTTCCTTTTTTTCACAAAATTTTATTTCCAATTGTATAAAAAATTTCCCTTTAATGGACAATTTCCATTAAAAACAAAGTCAAACGAACACCAAAAGATCAAAATTTAAATATCCACGTGAAAAATTATATCAATCAAACACAATTAATTACAATTCATTTTAAAACAAATTATAGGTAATTCAATTCCCTGGAATTCATTTTCTTTTCACCTAAATTCCACATTTACAATCAAACGAACCCTTTAGCTTATTTATCATTATTTTCAACCCTACCAATCTACTTTACATGTAAAATGTCATTTTAGGTTCTGCCTTTCGTTAATGGACCATGCTAAACCACCTCAAAAGTTGTCCAACTCACTTTTACGCATCTACATTGTTGGGTTTTGATACCCAATAAATTCGGGCGATGATGTAAAATCAATGTTGGATAAATTATATTGACACCTTAATGATGACTCGACCCGAAAACAACTTGGGGTCACTAGAAGCAACTTAA
>CAIGRP010013320.1:0-16808 GCA_903798385.1 Fraxinus cuspidata
TTAGCAAAAAATAATAGTTTTACCTCAGTTTTGATCCAGATCTTTATCCTTAGAATCAAGTGACCTTCGAGTTCTGGATATGCAAATCATGCCCTTCAACGACCTCTTGCCTTTACGGGATATTTGCTATTCCAGCTTCTTGCTCTCACTGTATTGTTTCTAAAGATTAAAACTCTAGACTTTGATTAAAGAAAAACTCTCTTTTTTGCTAAAGTAAGAAAGAAATTTCCTATCAGATCTTTCAATAATCTACAGGGAAGAAAAGTTTAGAAACCAATACTTTTCTGAAAGAATTGGAATATTATTGATCTATTCAAGATTGATACAAGATTAGAAAAAAGAACAGAATGATTTGGCTATCTCACAGATTGAGTGCTCCATTTCTTTTGCCTTTCATTTAACCCGAAGGTCCCTATTTATGCATGAGATACAATTATTTAAACCTCATATTCCTTACATCAATAATTTCCACTTTTTCATCAAAGGCACGCCTGGCCTTCTATGAATGTCTTGTTGGTCCTACATCATATGATCTTCACATGCAACTGGGGCAATCTCTTAGCTGGCAAGATTATTTGATAATGGTAGAACATCCTGGAAACTGATGTATATCGAATCTTATGATATATTCTTTCAAAATTTCAGATTTTCCATATCCTCCATTTGTAACTAGGATCCAATTATTATACTGGCACATACATGATAAATTTTTATCATATAAATTTTTGGCAATATTATATATGGCCTTGATTCCAAGTGCTCTTCTATGCTTGATCCATGACTTGGTTACTTTTAGAGCTTTTTTTTTTTTAATCATTTTCCATGACATCTATTTGGAAATTAGCTGCTACATATCCAATTGATATAATGTGTTCAATTGGATAATAGACAATTCCATCATATTGAGGACTTATTGAGTAGAATTTTAAATATATTCTTCTTCCTTTGACAAATTTTGATACTTCTTTTATAAACATGTCATCAAATTTTAATATTATCATAAAACTTTTTTCTGGATATATTAAATCCAAGAATCCATAATCTGCAATTATTTTTATGAATGAAGTGTCTTCTCCTTCCATGGTTGTAACCCTGGGGTAGACATTATTTCCTGGAGAAATGAAATATGAATCACTGATTTTTATTTCATAAACGATCTGGACTATTTTGGCATGCTTTTCTTCTTTTAAATCTAAAGGGGTCATATCATCCTGGTCCATGATGTTGATAGTTTTGGAATCACTTCTATTTGAATCTGCATGTATCGTAACTTTTTTAGTTGATGTTACTGGTAATGCATATTCTTTTGTATCAGTTGGTCTATTGTCACGTCTAGGTCTACTGCTGCTTCCAGCTGTCCCTATTTGATATTGATTTGGAAAACTCATTTCTGAGCTCTTTGGTATATATGTTTCAAACAATATATTTTTTAGTTGTCCTGCAATAACATCAACTTGATTTTTGAGTTCTATGGTTTCTTTATGTTGTTACTTAGTGATATTCATCAATACTTTTGTATTTGAGTTGAACATTTATGAGATCTGTATTACACCAGTATCTATGTCTTCAGCTTCCTCTTTAAGGAAGTCAGTCTTTTTTTGTATATGTAGGACAGATTGATATAATTCCATTACCTTGATTTTATCCATCAGCAAATTCTATATTTCGACTGAGAAAATCTGCAAGATAATTATTAACTCCTTTAATATGAATTATATCAAATTTATAGAATGCCAAATAAGCTTTCCATCTATGGAGCCTCCTCTATTGAGGTTCTGATAGTAATTTATACTCGACTAATCATGCAACTTGAGAATTATCAATTTCAACAATAAATTTTTTAGATAATAGAAATAATGAAAACTTTTTTATTTCTCTAATAATTGCCAATAATTCTTTTTCATGAGTATATAGTTTATTTCGGTTTGATTAAAAGTTCCACTTGAATATCTACATATTTCATTCAAATCTGTTTTTAATATTGCTGCTCAATATTTATGAAGCATCAGTATTAACAACTAAATTATCTTTTTCATCTAGTAATCTTAATTTTGGTAAATTTTTACATTTTTGCTTAAGTGATTTAACTATTTTTGTATGTTCTTCACTCCATCCTTTAGTATTTGTTTTTCTGAGTAAAATCTGGATTTTATGTCTCTTTTTTGAAAAATTTTCAATAAATCTTTCTACATAATTTAAACATCCTAAAAACTTTTGTATTTGTTCTTTTGATTTTAATTTATTTGAGAAACTTTCTATCTTTTTAGATATACGAGGTTGCAATTTTATTACTTTTTTATCTATTGATAATTCAAGAAATTCAATTTCTTGTTTTTCTTTTATGGCTTTCTTTTTAGAAAGAACAATTCATTCCTTTTTACATTCATTTATAAATTGTATTAAATGGTTTCTATGTTCTTCTTTATTATTGGAACATATTAATTTATCATCAATATATACAATTAAAAATTCATTAACTTTTTAAATATATTATCCATTTTTCTTTATATATTTGTGATGCATTTTTTAAACAAAAAGACATTACTATCCATTCATATTTTCCTTGAGGTGTACTATATGATGTATATTGTATACTATCTTCTTCCATCTCGACTTATCAAAATCATGATTTACAGTCAAATTTAGAATAATATTGCTTTCATTTTGCAAGGTTTATTAAAACTTCCTTATTTGGTAAAAAATATCCATCAAAATTTAATTCTTTATAATTTATTATCTTTCTAGCTTTTCCTCTAATTTGCTCAGCATGTTTCATGACCATAAAAGCTAAACCACTATGGAGTCCATTACTAGGTCTAATAAGTTTATGTTCTAACAATTCTTTTATTTGAATTTTTGTGTATCTTGTATGGCATATATCATTGGTTCTAGGGTGATGTGGTTTCTAGAAAAATAATGGATTTTCTCCATAAATTTTTTTAAATTGTTCTATGATTTTTTCTATACTTAATTCTATTCCTGTTTTTAGGACTTTTTTGTATAATATTCTTTTATTTTTTTATTTTATTATGTATGATTTGTTTTTTCTCCCATTTATCACCATGTTAGGCTAGCTGAACTCTATAAGGTCTAAATTCTCTTGGAATTTTTAGTAAATGTGTACAAGGTGTTTGTAACATTATCATATAATTATTTTGTTTGTAATATTGAAATTTTTGTATAAAGTCACTTCCTTTGTATATCACATTCTAATTTATCATAATTATATATTATGTTTACTATTATTTGTTTACTTCCATGTATTATATTGATTTTATTAGCACTATTAATTATTTGGGTACTTTATCCTGTTACTCATGTTATTTTTATCTTATTATCATTACTCCATGATTTTATTAAGAAACTTTTGAATATTGTAATGTCACTTCCTGTGTCAATTAATGCACATGTTATTATATTTGTTTTTACAATGGTAGCTTGTATATAAACAGCTAATGTAAAGCTTATTTGATTATTCATTCAGCTCTTTTTACATAATATAGTTTGACAATTATGAGTTATATATAATTCTTCTCTTTTTATACTATAATCTTTTAATCCATTTAGAAAACTCATTCCTAATAATATATGAGAGTTTATATACATACTATCATCGATATAACATGATACTAAAAGATTAATTCCTCCTATTTTTATTGGCACCTTAACTTCTAGTTCTGTATTATGTATTTGTCCATAAACATTTATATATCTATATGGTTTAGTTCTATGAGTTATTAATCCTTTATTTCTATTTGAAGTTACATGACATTCACTAGCTCATGTATCTATCAATATGTTTGATCCTTTTACATGTTCTCTTCAATTGAAATATTCACCTTCTATCTTCATATTCCCAGCATTTCTACGAAGTTTTATTTCCCTTATATTACCAATTTCTCCTAATTGTTTTTTTATCAAGTAGTCTAAGACTTTTTGATCTTTTAATTAATCTTCCATCTTTAAATGTTATTTTATTATCAAAATATTCTTCTTCTCTTAATTCTATTATTTTGAGTTCATCCTTTGTAATGCTAAGTTCATATTCTTCTGGAACTAAATTTATCTGCTTATTTGGTTCCACAATTTTACTAATATCTTTACATTCTTTATGAACTTCTATATATGGTTTTTTAGAATAAATATTTCTATAATTAGAATTAGTAAATGTGTATAAAGCCATATATTCTATAGTTATAATTTGATCTTCTGGGTGCATTATATCATTTCTATGTAACTTAAAATATAAACATAAAAATTCACTGAAGTTTTTTATCTTTTAATGAAACGCAATATTTTGGGTAACAAGTAAATTTTAGTTTCTGGTATGCTAAGTTTCCTTCTATAGTTCCTAAATGACTATCTTTCAAGTTTATTATTCTTCCATCATGTAAACTTACACAGTTAAAGGTGAATCTATTTAGAGACTTAAACATTATTTGTATTTCTGCTAAATAGACATATTGGATTTTTTCACTTTTGGTTATTATTAGTCTTTGTTAATAATTCTGCTACTGTATTTTTTGTTAATAGATTTAATTTATGTGTTCCCTTAGTTGTTCTAACGTCTATAATTTTTTCAATTTTTATGATATTCATTTATTAATATTCTTTCTTTTTTCCATATTCTATCTAAGACTTCCCATCTTCCAATTTTCATATTTAAAGATAATTTTTGTATTTTCTTCAACTTGTTATTGTCAAAAGTTACTTTTAATTCATAACCATTTATTCCTTCATATTCTTGCATATTTATGTTATTACTTTCTATTTCACCTATTTCTTTATTCAGATTCAGATTCATTATTTTCTGAATCTGTTTCACTTATATATACTTCTTGATCATAATATTGTTCAATATCAGATATTCACTTACTTAATTTTCTATTTCTAAATATTCTTTTTGTAATATTTAAACTTTTTTCTTATTACAATTAGAGCTTATATGACATATTTCTCCACAATTCCAACATTTACATTGGCTTTTATCTTTTTTTATAAGGTTTATTATTCTGCTGCCTAGATTGATTGTATTTTCTTTTATAATATCTTTTATTAAGTTTTATGTATATTTTCCTATTACATTGACTTTTATCTTTTTTATAATATTTATTTTTCTGTTGTCTATATGGATTATATTTCATTTTATAATATTTCTTCTAGATTTTTTATATTTTTTCTTAAAATTTCCAAAATTTCCAAAATTTCTATTTTTAAATTTTCTCTTAGTACTTCTTCTTTCAGGATTACATCCCCATTGTATAGGTTTTTCCACGTCTTTGTAACATATTCTAGTTAATTTTCCTGATTCTTTAGTAATTGTCTTTGTTGACATATATATGCAAGCCTTTTGAATAGAAATTTTATTTTTGATCCTAAAGTTCTAGGTATCTCAAGATTGTCCTTAACATATTTTTTAAATTCTATATATTCCCCATGAATCTGATAATTTGTTATAATACATATCTTTGTATACTTCTTGATTTTCATTAATATAAAATTGAACATAATAATAGTTTTTAAACTCACAAGTATATTCTTTAATTTTACACATATCACATATTGTTAAATTTATTAATTTGATTCTAGCATTCTCTTTTTCTCTTATTGCTTCTCCTTCAGAATTTCTTAACCAATTTTCTCCTAAAAATTCATCTGAAATGTATTCTACTAATCTTTCTATACTTTGTCTATCTGATTTTATTATTTCTGTTTGTACATTTCTTTTTATTAGTGTTTTTGTGTCATTACTTATTCCTTCCAGCCAATTTCTAACATTTCCTTCAAATGATGCTATTAAAAATTCTAGTCTTCTTCCAGTATTTTCCCATGTATCATCTTTGTTATATAACAAGAATAATATCATTGAATCAGCCCAAGTTAATAAAGCTTTTTTAGTGTCTATTTTACAATCTAGACCTAATTTTGTTCCTCCATGATTAATAGGTTTATCATAATTATTATTTGGTTCAAATCTATCTCTATATTTATTTCATTTATGTGGTTATCTATCTCTCACTTTGTCATAATATTGTCTATATAATTATTGTATATAGGTGCATAACTTTCATCTGGATCTGGTAATTCTTGTTTAGAGGTTCCTGTTTGATTACATCCGCCTCTAGTATTCATTAAAACCTGGAATTCACTCAAATTATCTAAGCTTAATTGATCAAAAATTTTTATAAGTAAATCTAATTCTTCATTCATTTTTATTATCTTGTTCTTATTTAGTTTTTTATTTTTCTGGTAATTTTTCTCTGGAATTTTCTTCTTCTTCTTCTAATATCTTAGGTAAAATATTTTTTCTAAACTCCTCATCCATACTTCCTGCTTCTACCACAATTTTTTCTATATGTTTCTTTCTTATTCTATAAGTTTTTTGTCTATTTTCTTATCTTTATTTTTATTATTTTGTTTTAACTCTCTAACTTCAAGTTTTAATATATATATATATCATTTATTGCTTCTTTTATTTCATTTTTTACTTGAACATTATTTATTAATGTTTTTATCAATATTTTTAGTTCTTCAATATATTCACTTATTGACATTTTAAACTTTTGGTTTAGTACTTTGGGTTTTTTGTACCTTAAATAGTTTGTCATACATATCATCTATCTTTAATTCTTTCTTCTATTGATATAATTCTTTTATTAGCTTCTATTTTTATTTAATTTTTCTATTTTCTCTATAATTATTCCAATTTTATCTTGGTTTATTATTTCTCCTGATTTTCTTTGGAATTCTTTTAGAATTTCTTCATCTACAATTCAACATTTTCTATCATATCTTTTAATTCTTTTAATTGTATTTTTAATTGTCTTTAACATTTGTATCATGTACATTTAACTGTTGTAATTCCTCGATGGCTATTTTGTCTTGTGGATTTATTTTTTTATAGGTTTGCCATAAAAAAAACACTTATCCAATTTAATTGCTTATTAAGAAATCCATCACATTCTCCCCATGAGCTTAATGGTTGAAACATAGTTATATTAGCTCCTTTTATTTGATAAGACCCTACTGCGAGTCTTAGATTTTTTATTACTTGTTTTTCAAATTTTATTTCTGGTAAATCCATTATCCTTTTTTAATTTCTTTTGAAGCTTTTATATAATAATATGTTGTACACATTTTATCTTCATTTATTTCTCTTTGTCCTTTTAGGTGTTCTATTAAATTTATTATTTGTTTTCTTTTTAATTTTAACTTAAAATTATTCTCTTCCTTTTCTATATAATTATCTAAATCTTTAATAGTTGTATTTTTTAGATATTTTATTTTTTTTCATAATATTTTCTTATTATTATTAGTCATTTTCCTTTTAATTCTTGTATAAGTTTTTTCTCTCTTATAGATTGTTCTAGTTGTAACCATATATCTGTTATATGGCTTATTAAACCTTTCTTAGTTCTTAAATTTTATCTAATTTTATTTTAATATCTTCTGGTAAGTATTTATTTAATAAGGACCAATTTCTATGATAATTCATAATATAAAATGCTTTCTTCTTTTTCCAATTTTTCAACAATTCTTTCGTATATATATATACATCTTTTATTGATTCTACTATAATTCTTTCTATAATTTGCTCTTTTATTTCTCTAGTTAGTTTTTTAATTACAATTAATGTTATTATTTTTAATCTATTAGGAATATGTTCTAAAATTATATAACTTCATCTATCCTTTTCTAATTTATAGTATTTATCTAATTTTGTAATTATAATTTTTATGATCTATAGCTCTGATACCAAACTAGGAGGGTGCTACTATGAGCGAACAAAAATAAATAATAATAAAATAAAAGGTTTTGAATAATAATAAATAAAAGATTTTGAGTTTATATCGAGGGCTTTATTGAAATCTTTCTATATTATGATGTTTTGGTTGGAATTTTTATGTTTGGGGTATTTTAGGGAGTTTCTTATATTCAAAATGGTCAAAGGACAAAGTGGAAATATGGCATTTTATTTAAGCTATTTGCATGTATTTCTCGTGTAGAGGCCTTTTTCTTTCTCTTGCCCTGTGATTAAGTTGGATGTGTATCATGTTGTGTATCATGCTGTGAAACTGTTTCAGGACATGTTCTCTTGTTATGGTATGTCCCACCATATCTTTTTTTACACGTCATTTTCATTCTAGTCCTTGCCATTTTGGTACCTACAGGTGGCTCTAATTGTGATCTTTTTCTCAACTTCTTTGATCTGCCTACTTGTTTCTTCTTTATAGGTGGAATCATAGGTGTTTCCCCAACTCTAGCCACAACTTAGGACCTAACATTGGTTGGATGATTGGGCTGTAGGAACTCAGTTAAGCTTTTTTACTATAGCATACATCTACATACTCATATGTTTCTTGTTCGCATACCAGACATTGCATGCGCACAAAGTATTCCAGTAAGTTGTCATTTTCTACATGCACATTCACGCTTCATCAGGTCCACACTCCATCTCATTCTATCCCTATTGCCCACCTCAAACTTTTCACTTTCAGCTTAGTCAGCCTTCTAGAACCTTTCATCTGCCTTTACTTTCTCAACAATACTTATAACTCTAAGACCAAAAGCATGATCCCAGCTTTGTGTAGCTTCCCTTTAGGCATTCATCCTCAGCATTTGTTGATGTCTTATCTTCTCATGTATTGAGATAATAGACATTTCTATTGCAATCAATATGGAAGAGTTGAATGCCTCACACAAGTGATTCAGTAGGATGCCGCACTTGGAATAATCCTGGAAATGTGATCTGCTCCACTATGATGCGGTTTCTCATTGAACCATTAAAACGCTGTTTCATTCATATATTTCATTGCATTCATTGCACTTCTCCACTCTGGCACTATTGTTGCCCTTACTGCATCCCAAAACATGCTCTTTGATTCCATTAAGGTGAAATTGTTGTATAAATGTCTTGTTCAACACCTATGCTCAGTACCCTCACATAAAAAAATTATGGAGTCTATCGAGCCCTTCTGTTTGTCAGAAATGAAGGTCCAAGCCCTAGTATTATACATCCCAATATCAACTGTTAAAAGTTCTAAGAACCATTCCTAATTCGTTTTCTTCTCCGCATCACCATAGCCTAAAATACATGAAACATGCAGTTATCGGCATCAATATCTAATACATCCAACAGCTGTCCACCTTGTGCAATTTTTAGGCAACACCCATCCAAACTAATCACTTTCCTACACCCAGCTCTACAACCTTTTTTGCAAGCCCCCAAACATTTGTATATTCTTTTGAATGCATGATCTTGCCCTTCAATTTTCATTGTTCTACCAAATTAGTTCTTTTCAACTCCTCACCATAGTCTTACGGAATCTTGTACTGTTCAGCCACAATTTCATTCACAACTTCTGCACATTTAGCTCTTGTCCTATAAAATTGATGCTTAAAGATCTCATACATGCAATCATCATTTACTGTTTCTATAGAACTATTCATAGACATTTTTTTATCAGATCTGAACTTTCTCGTACAATTTTTTGCCAAGTAACTAACATGCACTCTTATATTCTGCCACACCATGGTGCATGTATGTGTCTCTAAATGTTTTAATCGTGAAACTTTTGTCTAGTTGCTGTAGGCATACAAAACCTGTGAACAATTATCTTGACATTTGACTCGTAGTCATGTTTTTTCATTCTTTAAATATCTGACATACCTTGCATTTTTAACTGAATACTGTAAACTTACATCCCTCAATATATTTATGTTGTCAAACTTCATGCCTGCATGATTAAACCAAGACTCAATCATATTTAGATTCAAATAGTTTAGTTTTAAATGATATGAACATACAGCAAAATCTAAAAATTTCTTCTTCGTTCTATTTGGAATTTTGGATCTTGCACGTCTGTAGTAGGATTTTTCCAAAGCTTATTCTTAGCTCTTGAAGAGCCACAAACTTCTTTAGTATCACTCGAAATACTTCTAAGATCATCTGACTCATCATAGTCCTTTCCATCACTATCTGCATGCCCTGCCGCACTGTCATGTTCTGTCATTAGATTTTTATCACCAATAACAAAACCCTCAGACAACCTGAAGAATATATCTTCATCACGATCATCTACATGAACATCTTCCTTCTGCTCATAATCTGGATCACTGAACTATCCATTAGGCCTTCATCAAATTCAAATTCCCTATTTTAGTTCTCTAGTGTCAGTATAGTCCACAATTTCATCAACAAAGGGTGTATCATCAGGTGGTACATCTACATGGGGTACATCAGGTACCTCATTATAGTCATGCAGGTCCACCACTGGTTTTTTGACCTATAGGTTGATCATCCATTTTATCATCACATGTAGGTACATGATCTTTTGCATGTAAGTCACTCAATTCACCTACAAGAGAAGATGGTGTATTTGCAGGTGGTGTATCAATATGGGGTGAAGCATCAAAGGCTTCATCAACAGGTGATGCATCAGCAGATGCATCATGTTGTACTTGAGCATGTGCTTCATGTTATATTGCAGCAGGTGACTCATTTTGAGGTGAAGTAGGTGACTCATTGTGGTCCACAGTAAGTGCCTCTTCATTGTGATCTGCAAGTGCATGATCTACATCTACATGTAAGTTACTCATTCATCTTGCAGGATTAGAACTCCCTGCATCCACTTCTATTTCATTAGTTACACCATTACTCTCGGCCTCATCCACAACATACAAGTCATCACCCTCTAGGAAATCATCATAAACCTCCACTGCATAGCATATATTATGCTTAAACTATTTGTCCACATCTAGTTCCCTTTTTTCTTCTACCTCCTCCAACACTTCATCAGTGTCATCATCAACCACTGAAATGTCATGCCCTATTTTGTCGTTCCATGGCAGTTCCAACACTTCAACTACGGACACACACCACACAGCAAGCCTATACTCACCAAGCAACCTAACTACGTTCATAAAGTCTACATCTTTCATCAACCAGAATGATGCCTTACTTAATCTCTTCTTTTTAATCTTATACACATACCCCATTTTCTCAAAATAGCCAGCATCTTCATAGCATTGTCCAGGAGAAATTTATCAAACCAATAAGGGTGCACGTAGTCTAGATAGGTTATTTTCACATGCTCGTATAAAAAATTTCGTATCTTTGTGAAAAATACACCGCTGTTATTATAACAACAAACTGTCATCTACACCAAACCCTAGTTGAATAAAACGAATGCAAAAGCAAGGCGAATAAATATTGTAAATTTTATTATTCCAACTCAATAACATGCTTAAAATTATGAAAATATGCACTATATGACCACACTTCACAACCCATTGTGAGGCAAACATGTCTACAATCAGAAATTTTGAAAAATTTAAAAACTTATCGTATACAGGTTCAAGAAGACGGCCTTGTATGTGACATGCAAAATATTTTGGAATTTCATCAAATTGTTGATTATTTTCGTTCGATATTGTAGAAAATGAGTGTTGGGGTTCTTACTATAAAACGGAATGGAGAGGGAGTGAGATTATAACTGACTAAATGATTTTTAAAAGGGAGAAATAGAATTAGACGAAAATGCTTTTGTTTAAATTAGCCAAAACTTGCCTTTTTTTTTTTTTCATTTTTGAGGTCAGATACAATGGAACTAGCGTTTCCCAACATTTTGGACTGTATTTTCAAATTTCTCAAAGGTTTGAGATCTGTGGTGATACAATGGAACTAGCGTTTTCCGTCATTTTAGACTGTATTTTTTGAATTTCTCAAAGGTTTGAGACCTGTGGTGGCACAAACTAAAGGTTGAGATAAAGTCTACAAAAAACAAAAAAAAAAAGGTTGGGACCGCTGTTGCAATTTTCCCCAAAAAATGCTTTTTCTTGTAAATAATGAATGATGTATTTTTTTTTTTTTCCTTTCATCTTAGTACTTTATTTAGATGTGACTTTAGTGGCCTCTCAAAGTCTTTGGCTGAAGTGGGGATCAATCACTAATTTGTTGAGTTTTCGCTCCTGCAAAACAAAGTAAATTGACTTCAATGCTTATCTTCTATAATGAGCAAATCAAGGATACAACCAAGACTAAAGAATGTGTAATAAAACCACAACATATTAATGGATGAAGACTTGCACCAAAATGATAAAACTATAACTACTCACTTGCACCATTTTGCACCATATTTGATTAAAGTAATTTTTTTTTTCATTTTTTTCATTTAGCACCAAATGTTGTTAAGGGTATTTGTGTGTATTTGTGTCATTTTATATTATACATAAAAAAAAAAAAAAAAATAATAATAATAATAATAAATTTTATTATTTGTAATAAACTTTAATGATGTAATCAATAACAATCGAGTAATGCGGGATGAATATACAAATTCCGATAATTAAATTACAACACTAGTACGACTTTCTCATATCATAATATTAGGATTCAAAATGTTCTACATTTTTTTAATAACATAATTTAATATTTTCTTAGTTATGGTATTTTTATTAATTGTACTACATGTTTAAAATTTATTAACAAATTCAATATTTCTGTTAACGGAATGTAATTATTTATGTAGTAGTAAATTAAACAAATAAATAATTTTTCAGATATATAAATTATTAAGAATAAAAAAACGAAGAAAATGATTAAACATTATTCATTTGTCGCAACTTTTGGTGTAATGGGTTCGAAATGATTTTTAGTTTGGTGCAAGATTGGGTGCAAAATGATGAAAAACTTACCTCAAATTTTGGTGGATGATTGGAGATGACCTTATTTCAATTGGCAACACTCCCTCTTAGGTCATAAATTGAAGAGATCTTTTATCACTTGGATAAATCCAATACTGAGCTAAATTTCAAGAATTTATTAATAGAATAATACAAAGAAGTCAACCTGTAGTCATTACATGTAAGAAAATATTACTTGAAGAACCTTACATTTTGTAGGGCTTCAAGCTCTCTCTGCAACTCCTCTTGCTCTGCCTGAATACGAAATGGAACACTATGCTTCGGGTACACATAGTTTTGAGCCAAATCTTCATCCATATCGCTTGAAGTAGTTGCAAAGGGAATATAAGTGTCATTAGTTAAGCATTATGTGTCATCTAGTGGTTCTTACCTTAGTCTCTCTATACTTGTACAGTGTTATCTCAATGAGTTAAAAATATTGTCATTCCTTATCTTGTATGTTGTGTCATGTCAAATCATCAATAGTAAAATATCCATATTTGTCACGTTTATATTATGGACAATTTGTCATTAATATGCTATACTCAAAATACCATATAAACATATCAAGGAGTTGTTTGACAATTGTTTTTAAAAGAAAGTTTTAGACGATTTTGATATAAGTTGACGAAGTATATGATTGAAAAGTTGATAAAAGTTGTGGGTCTTATAAAATTTATAATCAAAATTAATTGTTAACTTTGATCTGAAAAAACTTTTCCAAACAAGCACTAAAAAATTATTCATGTACAATGACAACAAAAATTCATTTTGGCATTAAAGGTAGAGAGCGGATATACTAACACCGAGATCCCAAGATTGATTAATGCCATTTCACCTACCTTTTGTTGTATCTACTCAACCCCTTCCAGGGTACTTTAATTTTTTCTTTTGGATTTATTATGGGCCTAACAAGGCCAAGCCCATCATAATAACAAATAAAATAATTGAAAAAAAATTCATATATGCCCTGAGATATATAAAATATTTCAACATATATTAAAACGTAGTTAATTATATAATATACTACATAACACCAAAAATAAAACAAAAAGTATTGTGCTTGAAACTTTCTAAAATTATTAAGTTTGTAACTAAAAACAACTAACAAAGTTTTATGTTAAATATAATATGTATAATAGTTCTGCTGCAACGCTAAAAGAGTTGGCATGTGGTAAAGTTCCCTCATAAGTGCATGAAATCATCTATAGTTGAAAAAGGTTTTATGTTACATGGAATATGAAAAATGGTTCCTCTACACCACCCAAAGAGTTCCCACATGGCAAAGTCCCCACCCCCCCCCCCCCCCCCCCGAGTCAACAAAATTATCTATGGTCGCACAAGGTTTTAAATTATGCAGAATATGAAAATTAATTTCGCTACTACGCTTAAACAGTTGGCATGGGGGCAAAGTTACCTTAAAAATTTACAAAACTATTTTTGGTCGCACAAAGTTTAAGAATTGGCATGGGACAAACTTACCTCGTAAATTGACAAAACTATCTATGGTCGCACAAGGTCTCTATCACAAGTAATGGAAGTGACAACACGCTTATTGTATGAAGTAGTAGAAGCAAAGACACTCAAGAAACATGCTTATTTCGTGAAGTTAAAGCATTAAGTTTACACATTTAGGTAAGAAAAGAATATGTGTGACCTAAAAGGAAGGCATGTTTGCTATTTGTGACGAATGCTTTTATCATATGACCATCATGGTCTCCGCTGCTAATTTTGTAACGACTGCTTTTATCACATGAACAACGAAGTCTCTAACTCTAATTTCATAATGCGTACTTTTATCACAAAACCAACGCGGTCTCTACATTAATATCATAGCTCATACTTTTATCACATGACAAGCGCGGTCTCTTCTGCTAATTTCATCATCTTCTCAGCTTGTTATATACGTCATTGAATGGCTATATCATCTAAAATCTTAAGTGCATAACTTTTTAGATATAAACTTGATTTATTCTTATTTGAGAAATTTGTATATTAATAATACTTGAATCTAGTATCTTTACCTTTATGTCTTTTGTGTTGTACTAGTGATATTAATCATCAAGAATTAAGCAAACATGCATTTCTTAAGTTATAAACAATTTTTTAGAATTTTTCAACGAAGGGAATAGATGGAGATTATATACATATAAATCAATACCAAATATGTTCAATGCTGCGCTTATAGAAGGCATTATAAATATGGTTAATTATAAGAATTATAAAATATACCATTAATTAACTACCCATTATTGAAAATCATACCACAAGGTGACAATGTGTTGGGCTATAGTGGCCCTTTTCATGGTCTTCCATCTTGTTATGTTGAATGGCTTCCGTTGAAAGGGAATACAATATGGTGGTGGGAGTAATAAATTGGAGTACCACTGAGTTGGACTAAACTTTTCTCAATTGGTCAACGAGCCTAGACCATGGAGTGTATAATAAATTATCGTGTACTATTAGGTTGGACTAAATATTATCTCAAAATATCAACTAGTTAGGGGAATTTAGGGAGAAAAGGAAAAGTGGGTAGTTTTCTTGATGCATATTTAGCATATATTTTATGACATCTTTGACATTTTAATATATATTTTATTTTACATTTGGGGAAGTCTGGTTGGTGGTATACCAGCTATTAATGTTTGTCACCTTCCCTTGTACAGTTTTTCGTCTTCTAATAACATTGTTAAAAAAAATAAAATTGATTAGATGCCTTCTATAACGCGATAAACTTCTTGTTCGATTAAATTCAATGCAAAAACTAGAAATAAAACATTAAAGATGCCTCAAGAAACTTGTTGGGTGCCTTTAAAACTTTTTAAAGCTTTTGTGGAGCTACAAAAGGGTGTGAGAACGAAAGGCATAAAATTTGTTAAATATCGAGAGCACAATTACATATATGACAAAGGGAGCGCAAATTTATGACAATTATCTATTAGAATGACAAGAAAGATGAATTCAAAGATCTCTTCCAAAATAATAATTATAAAAAGTTGTAGATCTCACGAAATGTAAGGTTAAAATTAATGGTTAATTTTGATTTGAAATTTTAATTTGATGTTAATCCAAATCAAATGGGGACTGAATAAAGTATGTATAATTTTCTTTTTCTTCAAGAGTTGTAACTGTGTTGACATTTGATCTCCTCGTAATGTTGGGTATGGTGCTTGTGGTTTTGTCCATTGGGACGAAAATAAAGTCGCTCACAACCTTACACACTTCTTTTTCAATTCTGAACCATTGGTTGGATTAAAATTCTTTTTCTAAGACGCCTCTGTGCACCGTGGTATTTAATGATATGATCTTTTTTCTCAAATAAAAAAAAAAGTAATAATTGCATTGACAACAAATTGTGTCAATAACATTCTTCTATCAAGGCATTAATATTTGGAGATAAACAATCTTAATTGACAAAAAAAAAAAAATGTTGATTAATGAACATCAATTGGCACTACTTCAATCTTGCTACATATACACCCCCCTTTACATTCTATATTACTGAATGAGTAATGTTATTATTATTATTATAATTATGGAATACCGGTAATGTGACAATTTATATGGAATAATGTGATAAGACAGTTCAATTTTCATGAAAGCGTGGGATTTAACTGTCATATTACTGATATTCTATCATTATAATGAAAAATAGTATTATTCTTATTGAGTTTATACTTGGCACAAGTCCACATCATCTTTCATATATCACACATTTAATTTAATCATTATAAAAATGCCACATCATTCATTGTCAACTAAGTGATAATGAGGGATGTACAAATAGCTTTATCCCAACAACTTGTATTGTTCCTTTCTTTTTTCTAGAAAAATAAACACTCTCTACCACTCGAACTCGATTGTGGACATTTACACTACACGTTATAATTTACATCGCTTCGAGAACTAAGGGTCCATTTGATTGCGAAGGTGGAAAATAGGTGAAAAGAAAATGAATTTTAGGGAATTGAATTGCCTAGAAATTGTTTTATTGCGAATTGTAATTAATTGTGTTTGATTGGTATAATTTTCCACCTGGAAAATGTTGAAAGTTTGGTGTCCGTTTGACTTTATTTTGTATGATAATTGTCCATGAAAGTAATAATTTTTTCTACCATTGAGTC